>PVKV010025425.1:17927-29889 GCA_004027835.1 Alouatta palliata | reverse complement strand
TTTTTTTGAGACGGAGTTTCGCTCTTGTTGCCCAGGCTGGAGTGCAATGGCGCGATCTCGGCTCACTGCAACCTCCGCCTCCTGGGTTCAAGCAATTCTCCTGCCTCAGCCTCCCGAGTAGCTGGGACTACAGGCACGTGCCACCATGCCCGGCTAATTTTTGTATTTTTAGTAGAGACGGGGTTTCACCATGTTGACCCGGATGGTCTCGATCTCTTGACCTTGTGATCCACCCGCCTTGGCCTCCCAAAGTGCTGGGATTACAGGCGTGAGCCACCGCGCCCGGCCAGTGGACTATTCTTTAACCTTAAAAGGAAAAGAAATCCCAACACGTGCTATCACATAGATGAACTTTGGAGACATTATATTAAGTGTATTAAGTCAGATACAAAAGCACAAATACTATATAACTCCACTTATATGAGGTACATAGAGTAGGCAAATTCATGGAGACGTGAAGTACAATGGTGGTTCCTGGGACATGGGGGAGGGGAGAATGGGGAGTTGTTTGATGAGTGCAGTTTCATTCTAGGAAGATGAAAAAGTTCTGGAGGTAAATGGTGGTGATCGCTATGTAACAGTGTTAATGAGCTTAATGCCGCTGAACTATACACTTAAAAATGGTTAAAATGGCAAGTTTTATGTACATTTTACCACATATAAAAGATATTTTGCTTATATTTTCTCTCAGTACTTTATAATTGCATTGTGTGCTTTTCAGAACCATTCTGGCTATGAAAGCAACAGCAATTCCTATCCACACTTCAAGTTTACCCATTGGTGATGGGAGGTTGGTGGTTGGGTGCCGGGTGAAAACTAAACCAAGGCTGAGTTAGAAATGAGGACAGACTGGCCAGGCGCTGTGGCTCACGCCTGTAATCCCAGCACTTTGGGAGGCTAAGGCGGGAGGATCACCCGAGGCCAGGAGTTTGAGATCAGCCTGGCCAACATGGTGAAACGCTGTTCTAGTAAAAATACAAAAATTTGCTGGGTGTGGTGGCACATGCACTTGTAATTCCAACTACCTGGGAGGCTGAGGCAGGAGAATTGCTTGAGCCCGGGAGACAGAGGTTGCAGTGAGCCAAGATTTCACCACTGCACTCCAGCCCGGCCAACAGAGCAAGACTCTCTCTCCAAAAAAAAAAAAAGAAATGAGGACAGACCTTGAGAGATGGAGTCAGGTGTGTTTGTCAGGCTCTTTTGATCACAAGGAACATGGATTTTCTTAGACTACCTGTCCCACTTACTATCACTGTATAACAAACTACTCCAAAGTTTTGTTAAGCAAAACCTTTTCATTATATGTCACAAATTCTGTGAGTCAGGAATGTGGGCACAGCTCAAGCTGGGCAATTCTGCTCATGATGCTGGCCGAGGTCACTCAGCAAGACTCAGCTGATGAATGGGCTGGACCAGAGGGCCCGGGACAGCCTCACTCACCTGCCGGGTGCCTTAGTAGGGATGATGGGATGGAGGGCTGCACTCACCTGGACGAGGCCTGTAGACTGGAGAATCTACACATGACCAATTCAGATAATCGTCTCAGGGCAGTTGAATTTCCTACATGACAGTTCAGGTACCCTTGAGAAAGCATCCAAAGACAGCCATGTGGACGCTGCATGGTTTTTCTGACCTAGCCCTCGAAGCCACATAGTGTTTCTTCCACTGCATTCTGTTGACTACAGTGTATGTCAGCTCAGCTTCAAGGCGGCAGGAATCATCCGGACCTCCTGACGGAGGAGTGGCACGGTCACACTGAGGAGAGCATGTGGGCTGGAGATAGTGCTGTAGCCGTCTTTGAAAAATAGAATCTCCTCCACTGCTAAGAAAAAGAGGATTTATTATAAAAATACAAAAGACTAGAATTAGGAAAACCCTGGAATGGACCAGCCACTCTGTCTCAGACTTCTGTATGTCTGCTTTGTCCTCTCTGTACTCAGTTTCTCTTAGTCTTGTTCGATTTCCTCAGCCTCTGCTCCTCCCCAATACACTGGCCTTTCTCAAGCTTCCCCAAATGTGTTAGTTCAAATTCTGGAGAGAGGCTCTGACTGGCTCATCTCATCTGTCTCAGCAACACATGGTCCAATCAAATGGAGGAGCTGGCACAGGCTGGGAGTAAAGGGAAAGAGGAGCTGGGCGGCTCTCAGGTCACCCTGCACTGGTTCTCACACCTGGCTGCATGTTCAGATCACCTGCGCAGCTTTAAAAACATGCCCACGACCTGAGTCCCACCCTCAGAGATTCTGGTTCAATGGATCTGGGGTTAGAGACTAAGCATGCTTATTGTTTTAGATGCATGGTACCCCCGCTTCTCCCGAAATCAGGGAAGTCTGCTGCTAGCTGTGATGACCGGGGAATAGCCAGCAGGTGTGGACAGCAAGCTAACCCAGAGAGGATCATTTATCAGACAGGGAAAGAAAAACAGGCTTTTCTTGTTTTTAAGCATGGGTTGTTGCTTTTGTTGTTTTTGTCACAAATCTTGAAGAATGTGTTAACTCAAAGAGACCTTAGAGACAATCTCATATAACACATCCATTTGCAGGTATGGAATAGAGCGACCAGTCTGTCCTGGTTTAGCTGGGACTGCCGCAACTTTAGCACTGAAAGTCCTGCCATATCCCAAGGAAATCCCTCAGTCCCAGGCAAACCAAAGAGGCTACACCTTCTATAGAAACCACAAACCCATTAGCAGTTACTCCTTTTCCTCCCTGCCCCCAGCTGCTGGCACCCATTTATCTACTGTCTCTACTGATTTGCATATTCTGGAAAGCTCATATACATGGAATTCCACAATATGTGGCCTTTTGTGTTTGGCTTATCTCACTTAGCATGTTTTTAAGGTTCATTCATGAAGTAGCAGGTTCACATACTTCACTTCTCTTTATAGCTGAATAATACTCCCTTATATGGCTTTACCACCTTTATCTGTTGATGGACATTTGGGTCATTTCCACTTTTGGGCTAGTATGAATAATAGCTCTTCTGAATATCTGTATGCAGGTTTTGTGTGGACATATGTCTTTCATTTTCTTGGGTATACACTAAGAGTGGAATTGCTGGGTCAAGGGTAACTCTATGTTTAACATTTTGAAGAACCGCCAGACTTTATTAAAGTGTCTGTATCATTTTATGTTTGCACCAGCACAAATAAGAAGGTTCTAATTTCTCCATAGCCTCACCAGCACCTATTATTATCTACCTTTTGATTCTAGCTATCCTAGTAGGTGTGAAGTAGTATCTCATTGCGGTTTTGATTTGCATTTCCCTGATGATTAATAATGTCAAATATATTTTCATGTGCTTACTGGCCATTTGTGTATCTTTTTAGAGAAATGTATATTCAGATCCTTTGCTCATTTAAAAACTGGGTTATTTATCTTTTTATTACTGAATTGTAAGAGTTCTTACATATTCTAGATATAAGTCCCTTGTCAGATACATGATTTACAAATATTTTCTTCCGTTCAGTGGTTTTCTTTTCATTTTCTGGAAGGTATCCTTGAAGCACAATAGTTTTTAATTTTGATGAGGATCTATTTATCTCTTTACCTACTTTTCTTGTTGCTTGTGCTGTTGGTAAAAAACCATTGCCTAATCCAAGATCATGAAGATTTAAGCTTATGCATTCATTTAAGTGTTTTATAGTTTAACTCTCAAATTTATTTAGGTCTTTGCTCCATTTTGATGAAGTTTTGTATATGGCATGAAGTAGGAGTTCAATTTCATTCTTTTGCATATGGCTATCCAGTTGTTTCACCATCATTTATTGAAGAAACTTCCTTCTCCACTGAATGGTCTTGGCACCCTTTTAGAAAACAAGTTGACCGTAGACATATAAATTTCTCTCAGGACTCTCAGTTCGATTCCATTAACCTATGTATCTGTCCTTACACCAGTACCATACTGTCTGGATTACTGTAGATTTGTAGTAAGTTTTGAAATAGAGGAATGTGAGTCCTCCAACTTAATTCTTCCTTTTTAAGATGGTTGTGGTTATTCTGGATACCTTGAATTTCCATATTTTTTTTTTAGTTTTTCTCATTACTGTTGGGTTTATTTTATTTTTAATTGATTTTTAATTGACAAATAAAAATAGTATATATTTATTATGTATAACATGCTTTGAAATACGTATACATTATAAAATGGCTAAATTGAGCTAATTAACAAATTTATGTGATTTTCAAGATCAGTTTGTTGATTTTTACAAAAAAATCCAGGTGAGATTTTGATAAGGGCCGCATTGAAACTATAGATCACTCTAGGGAGTACGGCCATCTGAACAACATTAAGTCTTTCAATCCATGGACATGGGATGTCTTTTCATCTATTTAGGTCTTCATTAATTTCTTTCAGCAGTGTTTTGTAATTTGAGTGTACTAGTCTTATACTTGTTATGTTAGACTTATTCCCAAGTATGTTACTCTTTTTGATGCTATTATAAATAGAATTTTTAGATTAATTTCATTTTTAGATGGTTTACTGCTAGCATATAGAAACACAATTGATTTTTGTATATTGATTTTATATCCTTGCTGAACTTGTTTATTAGTTCTAGTAATTTTTAATGGATACTTCATAATTATGTAAGACCTATATCTGCCAATAGATGACATGGAGTTTATTTCTTCCTTTCATATCTAGATGCCTTTTGTTTTATTTTCTTTCCTAACTACTTTGTCAGTTAGTTGAATGTTGAGTAGAAGCGGTGAGCACATTCTTTTTTTTTTGAGACGGAGTCTTGCTCTGTCATCAGGCTGGAGTGCAGTGACACGATCTCAGCTCACTGCAACCTCTGCCTCCTGGGTTCAAGCAATTCTCCTGCCTCAGCCCCCCACAATAGCTAGGACTACAGGTGTGTGCCACCATGCCCAGCTAAGTTTTGTATTTTTAGTAGAGATGGGGTTTCACCATGTTGGCCCAGATGGTCTTCATCTCTTGACCTCATGATCTGCCTGTCTCACCCTCCCAAAGTGCTGGGAATGCAGGCGTGAGCCACCACGCCTGGCCAAGCATAGAAATTCTTATCTTGCTCCTGATTTTAGAAAAAAAGCATTTGTCTTCCACCATTATCTATGAGTTTTCTTTCTGTAGATGCCCTTTATCAGGTTTAAGAAGTTCCCTTCTAGTCCTAGTTGAGTGTTTTTGTCATGAAAGTATATTCAATTTTGTCAAATGATTTTCCTGTGTCTACTGAGATGACCATGTGCCTTTTTTCATTTTCTCTATTTATGTGGTATATTACACGATTTATTTTCATATATTGCCAACCTTATATTCCTGGGATAAATTCCACTTGGTCATGATTTATAATTCTTCTGTTTTACTGGTATTTTGTTAAAGATTTTTGACTATATTTATAAGGGATATTGAGCTGGAGTTTTATTGAGTTGTCTCTGTTTGGTATCACAGATAATACTGGCATCATAGAGTGAGTTGGGAAATATTTCCTCCTCTTCTATTTTTTGAAAGGGTTTGTGTTGGTATTCATTCTTTTTCAAATGTTTGATAGAATTCACCAAGTGAAGCCATCTAAGTCTGGGGCTTTCTTTGTAAGTAGTTATTTGATTATTAATTCAATCTCTTTACTTGCTGTAATTCTCTTCATAGCATTCATCTTGAATGCTTACACAATACTGTGGCAGGTACAGTGCTAGCTCTTAAATTTCTTTTGGGAGGTTTGGACACTAGGAAAAGGGAAAGGGGCTAGATTCATTCATTTATGTGGGTGTTCTTTCAAAACACTTATTGAGTACCCCTGGTTGTGTCCTATGTTCGGCCCTGAAGCTAATAAGACAAACAAGACAGCCACAGGAACGACCCTTAGGACCAGGGAGCAAACATGCTGATTTCAGATCAGAGTCTGGGTGGCCAGCTGCTGAGTGTGAGAGGAGACCCAGCAGTTCTCATTGGTGCTGGAGTCCTTCGCTCCAAACAAACCGTGATGCCTGAGTCCTCTGGCACTTTGTAGGTTATGAAATGCTTTCATTTATAAAATCTCATCACAGTTCATTCTTACAGGCAATTCAGCTAAGTTCATTACCCCTCTTTGCAAAAGATGACAAAACCAATGTTCAGAGAAGGTCAGTATGAATTCAAACTTGTAGAAAGTACTCACCCCATGTAAGGCCCTAGGAGATACAGAAATGACAAGGTTCTTGCCTTCAAGGAGCTGTGAGTCTGAGACGGAAAGAGACAGGAAGTCAGACAGACATAACAAACAGTCTATGATGGTCATCTCACAGGGTGAAATGGGGGCGGAGAGGAGGGGGTTCAGAAATGGTTTCGCCGTGAATGTGACCCTTAAAATGTGGCTGGGAGCAACCTGGACATTACACCAGGAAATAACAGAAGTCATTCAGAACTAGGATGACCACATGTCCTAGTTTCCCCAGAATAATATGTTTGCTTCTGTTGTCACAGTTTAAGTATCAGTAGCCCCTTTTTTCCTCTCAAAATACGTGTTTGATCTATGCATGGTTTCAAAGCATTTCCCTAAAAAATTGTTATAATTATGAAGGAAAAAATAGTAACTTTACAGTAGACAAATCTGGCAGATGCTTAATGCAGGAACCAAGATTAATATCTTCACAGATGGCACCAATGACATCATGTGCCTCCTGTTAAGATGTATTGAGAGCTTTCCGCGCTACCCACAGAGGGGTCCAGACTGCATTGTTCTGGATTCCCGTCATAACTTAAAGGGAAACTTCCGCAATGTCTGGAGCCCTTGATGTCCTGCAAATGAAGGAGGAGGATGTCCTTAAGTTCCTTGCAGCAGGAACCCACTTAGGTGGCACTAATCTTGTCTTCCAAATAGAACAGTACATCTATAAAATGAAAAGTGATGGCATCTACATCAGAAATCTGAAGAGGACCTGGGAGAAGAGGACCAGCTCGTGCCATTGTTGCCATTGAAAACCCTGCTGATGCCAGTGTTATATCCTCCAGGAATACTGGCCAGAGGGCCGTGCTGAGTTTGCTTCTCCACTGGAGCCATTCCAATTGCTGCCACTTCACTCCTGGAACCTTCACTAACCACATCCACGCAGCCTTCCGCGAGCCACGGCTTCTTATGGTTACCGACTTCAGGGCTGACCACCAGCCTCTCATGGAGGCATCTTTAGTTAACCTACCTATCATTGCTCTGTGTGACACAGATTCTCCTCTGTGCTATGTGGACATTGCCATCCCATGCGACAACAAGGGAGCTCATTCAGTGGGCTGATGTGGTGGATGCTGTCTTGGGAAGTTCTGTGCATGCATGGCACCATTTCCCGTGAACACCCACGCAAAGTCATGCCTGATCTCTACTTCTACAGAGATCCTGAAGAGATTGAAAAAGAGCAGGCTGCTGCTGAAAAGCCTGTGACCAAGGCGGAATTTCAGGGTAAATGGACTGCTCCGGCTCCTGAGTTCACTGCTACTCTGCCTGAGGTTGCAGACGGGTCTGAGGCATGCAGGTGCCCACTGTGCCTGTTCAGCAGTTCCCTGCTGAAGCCTGGAGTGCTCAGCCTGCCACGGAAGACTGGTCTGCAGCTCCTACTGCGCAGGCCACTGAATGGGTAGGAGCAACGATTGAATGGTCTTAGGCTGTTCTTCACAGGCTCTTAAGCAACATGGAAATAAGGTTGATGGAAACTAAACATCAGTTTCTAAAACACATCAGTTTCTTAAAAAAAAATTTTTTTTTTAATGTGCTGAGAAGGGCCAGGCATGGTGGCTCACACCCGTAATCCCAGGACTTTGGGAGGCTGAGGTGGGCAGGTGGACAGATCACCTGAGGTGAGGAGTTCAAGACCAGCCTGGCTGACATGGTAAAACCCCATCTCTACTAAAAATACAGAATGAGCTGGCCTTGGTGGCATGCACCCGTAATCCCAGCTACTAAGGAGATTGAAGCAGGAGAATCGCTTGAACCTGGGAGGTGGAGGTTGCAGTGAGCCAAGATTGTGCCACTGTACTCCAGCCTGGGCAACAGAGTGAGACTCCATCTAGAGAAAAAAAAGTCCTGAGAAGGACACAACAGCTCTTTTGTGATATTGTTGCCAGAAATATCTAATCTGAATCTAACGACTAAGAAATATCAGACAAACCCCAGCTAGGGGACATTCCACACAACAGTTGAGCCACAAAGCACATGAAGGTCATGAGAGACGAGAAAGACTAAGGAACCATTCGAGATTGAAGGAGACTGAAGAGAAACAACAACTAAATGCAACACATGGTACAAGATTATATCCTGAATGGAAAAAAAGCGCATTAGCACGCCATGTGAAATCTGAATACTGCACATTAGACAACAGCAGTGTTATTAATGTAGAAGGTCCTTAGGTTTAGGAAATACACATCAAAGTATTTAGAGTTTTTTTTAAGTGCCACAGTCTGGATGATAAATGGTGGTGCTGTGACCTCCCTTTCCACAACCCAGTCAGAACCTGGCCCTCTCCAGGCTGTGGGCCTGTCACCATCAACCTCTCAGATGGCCACTCAACTCCTCACCACTCAGGACCTTCAGATGGACCAGGGGCTGGTATGAAAGAATTTCCAGACTGCTTGTTCTCCAGGCTGACCAAACCAAACCCGCTCCCACATACAACGGTGCACAGGGGTCCATGAACCTCTTGGGAGACAGAAAGGAGTTTTAATTTTGATAATAAAATAAATCTGTCCCTGTAACAGCAAGATTATAAACAACGTTCAGAATTTTACCTCACCAACACTTCATGCTGCAAAACTCCTGGGCCGCGGTGCCCGCACACACACCTCAGCCCCGTGACACAGCCTGGGTCAGCACAGGCAGGAGCCGTGTTTATTCCCCGTCTTACTTACCCTCATAAATCAGAGGCCTGCTTGATACGGCTCCAACTTCTGCTCTGTGAAGCCTCTGAAACCGGAACTTGCTCCAGGGTTGTGAGAAGACCTCCCTGCAGGTTGGAGCAGAAGCTTCGAGCCAGTGGCCAGACACCCCATTGTCTGGGATTATCTGATTTCACTCCATAGGGGGGTTTTCCTGTTGTTACTTGATTCTCTCAACAATGAGCGTAAAAATAGAATCTTCCTGACTAGCCCTGGGTTTTTAAATTACCAACAAAATGGTGCAGCAGATGTCTTTTTTGACCTTAGATCATTTTTTAAAGGCTATCCTCTTCGACACAACCGAAGGTAAAATTGAACATTGCACTCAAAGAACCCAGTTTTCCTTTCTTCGGAATAAGGGATTAGTGGGCATATGGTAATTTGTACAATCCTCCAAACGACAGATAACAAAATGCCAGAACCCTTTGGAAAAAAGTGATCAATTGACTTGCAGAATAGTAAATGTGACTTTAGAAAAGCAGATTTTAAAAATTTCAGAGAAAAGTACATATTCATTCAAGTATTCATTTTCTTATTGACAAATAACTACATATTCATGGAGTACCTAGAGATGTTTCAATACATTTAATGTGCAATGATCACATCAGGGTCACTAGCATATCCGTCAGCTCAAACAGTATTATTCCTTTGTGTTGGGATCACTTAGTATCCTCCTTCTAGCCATCTAGCCATTTGAAACTGTATATTATTGGGTTTTGTTGCGGGGGGGTTGTTTGCTTTCTTTTCTCTTCTTTTTTGAGACAGAGTCTCACTCTGTTGCCCAGGCTGGAGTGCAGTGGCACTATCTCGGCTCGCTGCAGCCTCCACCTCCCTGGTTCAAGCGTGCTGTGTCTCAGCCTCCTGAGCAGTTGGGATGACAGTCCTGCACCACGGCACCCAGCTATTTTTTGTATTTTTAGTAGAGATGGGGTTTCACCATGTTGGCCAGGCTGGTCTCGAACTCCTGACCTCACATGATCCGCCTGCCTCGGCCTCCCAAAGTGCTGAGATTTTAGGCATGAGCCACCGCACCTGGCCTATAATATATTACTGTTAACTGTAGTCATTCTGCATTGATACAGAACAGTAGAACTTACTCTTTCTCTCTAGCTGTTCAAGTATTTTACTGAGACTCTTTGAACTAGTGTGGTATTCCACAGGGTACTGTTTAGTGCTCTGTCCTTCACATTTGGAAAAAAATCAACTATTAATTTAAAAGCAAAAACCCTAAAATCCATGCTTACCAACTTTGCAGATGATCCAGATAACTCGGAGAAACGGCAAATAAAAGAGATGGCATAATCAACATTTAAATGATTTCAGCAGGTCAGAATCCTGAGGTGTAGCCAACAAGATAAAAGGGAAATGACAGCTGTATTTAAGCATAAAATAAATACAGCTGCACAGGCACGGGATGACAGATGCCTGGCACTGTCCCCGTTTGTACGACACATGGATTGTTGTGGAAATCAAATAATATAATACAGTTTCAGGCAGCATGAATGGGACGAAAGAGTGTTGGTCAGGAAAATAAAAGCAGCACCTGGCACTCTGCATGCCCAGCTCCCCAACACCTGACACCCTGTATGCCCAACTCCTTTGGGATACGGCACACTCCATAAGGCAGGAATTGCATCTGTCCTGTGCTCTTCAAGATCTCTGGATGACAAGCAGTGCCTGGCCCCCATTTAGGTGTTCAATGCCTAGTTGATGAAGGAATGAAGAAATACCATATTTGGTACAGGCACCCCCTTTTCAAAAGGAACATTTAAAATGAAGATCCATCTTGAGGAGGACAGTCAGGATGGTGTGGGGTTTGGGTTCTGGGTACGACTGACTTAGGCAACAGAAAGTTTGGGCTGACCATGTGTGATGGACCTGATAACCATCTTAAAATATCCAGAGGGCGGTCATGGGCGGAAGCAGAATTGTGCTTCTTGGTCCACAGCCTAGAAACGCACTCCTGCATGAGGGAGAGGCAGGTTTGGCTTTAATGTAATACCCTTCTCACAGTGAGGAGTGTCGGAGTTGGAAGGTGGACAGCCTCTTCCAGCAGCGTGTTCTCTCCCGCCCACACGTTCCAGCAGCACCTGATGACCTTGAGGGGATCCTGTTGAGTGAGGAATTTTATGTCCCCCAGATTTATGCTTCTTGGATTTCCTTAATTATATTAAAAAATAGGAAGAAAACAAAAAAATGCTCTATAATCCATTTCTGAGGAAACCACCAAAGATGAAAATAAAACTATTAAGAAATATGTAGGCTGGGGGTGGTGGCTCTTGCCTATAATCTCAGCACTTTGGGAGACAGAGATAGGCAGATCACTTGAGGTCAGGAATTCGAGACCAGCCTGGCCAACATGGTGAAACCCTGTCTCTATTAAAAATACAAAAATTAGCCAGGCATGGTAGTGCATGTCTGTAATCCTGGCTACTTGGGAGGCTGAGGCAGAAGAACTGCTTGAACCCAGAGGCGGAGCTGAGATTGTGTCACTGCACTCCAGCCTGGGTAATAGAGTGAGACTCAGAAAGAAAGAAAAGAAAAAGAAAGAAAGAGAAAAAGAAGGAGGGAGGAAGGAAGAGAGGGAGGGAGGGAAGGGAGGAAGGGAGGAAAAGAGAAAAAGAAAGGAGGGAGGAAGGAAGAGATGGAGGGAAGGAGGGAAGGAAGGAAGGGAGGAAGGGAGGAAAAGAAAGAAAAAGAAAGGAAAGAAAGAAAAGAGAAGAAAGAGAAAGAAAGATTGATTTAAAACATTATTTTATTTTTATTTATTTGTTTTTTGGAGATGGGATCTCACTTATTGCCTAGTCTGGTCTTAAATTCCTAGGCTCAAGGGATTCCCCCCGACTTCAGCCTCCAGCGTAGCTGGGGCTACAGGCATGTGCCACTGTGCCTGGCTTTTTTTTTTGAGACGGAGTTTCGCTCTTGTTACCCAGGCTGGAGTGCAATGGCGCGATCTTGGCTCACCGCAACCTCCGCCTCCTGGGTTCAAGCAATTCTCCTGCCTCAGCCTCCCGAGTAGCTGGGACTACAGGCACGTGCCACCATGCCCAGCTAATTTTTGTATTTTTAGTAGAGACGGGGTTTCACCCTGTTGACCAGGATG
>PVKV010025425.1:6120-17827 GCA_004027835.1 Alouatta palliata | reverse complement strand
CCTGGCTTTTAAAATCTTGTGTTAAATTCTACTTGTTGAAGCTTAAATCGGTAGTGAAAATAAAGGCTATAATTTCTTAGCTGGATCCAGTTTACAAAAGGCCTTGAATACCTGACCTCCCAAAATCTAGATTTTATTTATGTGATCTCAAGCAGTTCTTGTTTTTTAGGGCCAATGCCGGCATTCAAACTCTGAAGGGCTCCTTTGTTAGTTAGCTAGATTAACCATTCTGTGATAGATACGTACTTCAAATATCATGTTGTACATGATAAAAACATAGAGTGATATCTGTCCATTTAAATAAATAATAATTTCAAACAAAATAAAACAAAAATCTGAAGTGTTCAACTGAAGAAATTGTTCTGAGAAACATATGTGGGTTGACTGCCACCATCAAGGATCATAAAACTTACAAGTTTACACCTTCTCAGGGCAGAAATTCCAAGAAGAAATGGATCCCATTTATTGCTAAACCTGCTGGGTTTGTTTCTTTAAACATAAATCTCCACAACTTCCACCTAAACCTCTAGCTACATTGGCAGAATTGGGTCTATAAAGCAATACAAATCCTCCTTTGGGATGGCAGGCTGGGAGCCCATTTATCCAAGCAGCCACATTCTTTGCCGCCCAGTGGAGGGGAGGGAAGAGCAGTCCTTAAGAGCAATCTCTCCGACACAGCATGTCTTAAGGTCAGGGGTCAGGTGTCTTGCCTATGGTGGACAGCTATTGATTTGTCTGCTCAGGGTAGCACCCCTCCCCTCTTCTGGGTCTACTCCTCACCCTCATCCTGTCCTCACGCTCTTGCTTAGAGCCATCTGCTTTCAGATCTCACACCCCAGGGCACAGGGAGAGATAGGGCCCCAACCCC
The DNA here is from genome assembly GCA_004027835.1 of Alouatta palliata. NCBI lineage: Eukaryota > Metazoa > Chordata > Mammalia > Primates > Atelidae > Alouatta > Alouatta palliata. The sequence continues at coordinate 16,959 of PVKV010025425.1, read as the reverse complement.
AAATAAATCAACAACATTATTCAATCTCTTACCACAGCAATGAGAACAAAGATGCAACCCAAACGGGGCCAAAAGTGAGAAGGGCATCCCTCTCGGATGGTGGAGCAGAAGCTGGGAACCTGAGAATTACTGATGCCCGTGTCCTCTATGTATAACAAAAGCTCACCCAAGGGAAGGAAGGTAATACCTGTGTGGCAGATTGTGCTTCCGAACGATGGCCACAGTAGTATTTTCCATCACATGTGTTTTTCTAGAACCTGGACACTCCCGAACAAGAGGTGGAGTCTGTGGCTGTCCCCATCTTTGAAAAAACCGGGTGGGCCTTTGTGACTGCCTCCATCAGTAGAGAAGGGCAGAAGTGATATTGTCTGACTTCTGAGCCCAGCCCACAGAAGCAACTCAGCTTCCTCCTGGCTCTCTCCGGAGATGGCTCACACTTAGAACCCAGCTCTGCTGCTATGAGAAGCCACGTGGAGAGACCAACCTAGAGAGACCCCTCCAGCCCTAGCCTTGGCTGATCATGTAGTTGAGAGCACCTACTTGAGAGACTGGCTGAGCCGTCTTAGAAGCAGATTCTCCATCCCTCAGCTGAGGCCACATGGAACAGAGATGAGCCTTTCCTTCCCCAGCAAATCCTGTCCAAATTGCAGTCATGAGCATCATCATGTTGCGGGGCTGCAAACTTCGATATAACATGGTCTGCCCTCAAAGGATGAACTTTAAAGAACTGTGGGCTGGTGGGTAAACAGGCAGCTGACTTGGCACAGCTGGCTCTTCCTAGCAGTGTTTTCCCTAGAGCTGTCCTGGGGAGAGACCTAGGTGTTACCTGGCTGCCTCGTTTCAGGAAGCGGTATTGAGTAAGGAGCGGTAGGCAGATCTGAGATCCAAAGGGAGCCACGTTTAAATCTCAATGTCGATCACTTATTTTTTTACAGAGATTGTGCAATTTACGTCTTAGTTTCCCTGACAATTAAACAGAAATGTCTAAGGCTGAATTTCTCAGAAAGAGACCCAGAGACTAGGATTCATACAAAAGTGATGTATTGGGAACTATTCCCAGGGGACAGGGAGGGGAAGGGGGTCAAGCTAAAGTGCTCTATCAAGCCAGGTCACAGAGAGGGAAGTTGTGGTTTAGTTCCACAAGAGTTAAGGGCTACTGGGGGAAGGAGGTGTGTAAACTGCCAGGCATTTGCAACTAGGCAGCCTGAGAACCATTCTAGGACAAAGAAACCAGAGACTTGGGTGCTGGCTGGGGAGCCTGCGTGCAGGGAAATGGAAAAGACATCCACAGGGATGGAGCACAGACAGCACCAACCAGGGGATGACAGCACGCTCACACCTTGTTATGTCGCTGTGCCTGGCTCCTGGTAACTGCTTAAGAAGGAGGAGGGAGTGAAGAAGAGGAAAAGGAGGAGAAGGAGAGGAAGGGGAAGGAGAGAGGGTAACGAAGGGGGAAAGGGAAGAGGAGGAGGGGGAAAAAGGAGGAGGAGAGCCCTCCTTGGGAGGGCTAATACCTTAGTGGGCTGTCACTCTGAAAGGTACGAAACAGAACTGGGTATGCTCAGACTTGCTTCTTTACATTTTGTGACCAAAACACAAACCTAAGATTAAACAACCCGGCTAAGTCAAGCATCCTCTCCCCTCTAGACCTAAGGAGAACATATCTTGCCCTGTAGAGAAAGAATCTGGAAAGTGCCCGGGTCAGTATGGGTCACACAGAGCACAAGAATTTGTTCACAGAGTTGCAGGACACTGGCAGTCACATTGGTAGAGCAGTGGATGCCTGGACTGGCCAGTGGACAGCCTGATACTAGTGAAAAGAAGGATCAAAGGATGGGACAGAACTGTAAGACAGCCGGGGGTTGCAAGAAAGGCTTTCATACAGGGTGTGGTCCAATAACTTTTTTTTTTTTTTTTTTTGAGACAGAGTCTTGCTCTGTTACCAGGCACCAGGCTGGAGTGCAGTGGCGCGGTCTCATTTCACTGCAACCTCCACCTCCCAAGTTCAAGCAATTCTCCCGCCTCAGCCTCCTGCGTAGCTGGGACCACAGGCGCACACCACCACACCCAGCTAATTTTTGTATTTTTCAGTAGAGACAGGGTTTCACCATGTTGGCCAGGATGCTGTCGATCTCTTGACCTTGTGATCTGCCCACCTCAGCCTCCCAAAGTGCTGGGATTACAGGCATGAGCCACCGTGCCTGGCTGGTGCAGTAATTCTTACTGTGTAACAAACCAGGCCAAACTTAGTAGCTTCAAACAACAACAATTCTATTACACTTGTGGATCCTATAGGTCCGGGAACTGGGAAGGACTTCGTATGGCTGGCTTGCCTCTGCTGCACGATGTTGGAGGCCTTGACTGGGAAGACCTGACTCAATGGCTGGCGGCTGGAACCAACTAAACACTCACTCACTCACATGCGTGGTTATTGATTCTGGCTGTTGGTTGGCACTACAGCTGGGCCTTTTGGACATAAAACTTGCATGTGGCCACTTAGGCTTCCTGAAAGTGTGGTGGCTAGGTTCCAAGAGCAATTGTCCCAAGAGAACCGGGCAGAAGCTGTTTTGTCTTTTATAATCTAACCTTGGAAGCCACGTAGTATAGATCCAACATAGTCATATGCTCACCCAAATTTCAGGGGAAGAAAAATAGATCCAAATTTTCAATGGGAGGAGTTTTAATATCATATCGTAAGAAGAGAATGTGGGAGGATATGGGAATTTTGAGAGAAAAACAATCTGCTATAGGCAATGTGTACATAACCCCGAAGGAAAAAGGGTTATCAGTTTGAATAATTTGGGGAGAAGTCATTATATATTAGCACATGAAAGCTCGGGAGTGTCCAACAGTAAGTCGGTCTTACCACTTTGCCTGGTACAGCATGTCTCCATTGTTTTCTGCTTCATCCTAATACATAGAACACTCTAGCTGACGCCGCCTAGACTAAGCTCACCCCTTCGGGAAACCCTTAACCCAACTCAAAATTTGAGTAAGTAAGATCAGACAGACCGGGCGTGGTGGCTCACGCCTGTAATCCAAGCACTTTGGAGGCCAAGGCCGGCGGATCACCTGAGGTGTTGGGAGTTCAAGACCAGCCTGACCAACATGGTGAAACCCCGTCTTTAAAAAAAAAAAAAAAAGAAAGAAAGAAATAGAATGGATTAGTTAAGAATGTGTGTATGTTTCATGTGATCAAAATCAAAACAAAATCAACCTCCCTAAAAAACCTCAAATTGCTTGAACAAGAAATGGACTACGTTGGCTTACATAACCACAATATCCAAAGGCAGTGCTGGCTTCAGAATCAGTGTGATCCAAGACCCACATGATGTCTCCATGGGTGACTTTTTTTCTATGCCTTTAGATTTCTTCTCAAACTGTACGAGCTGCTCTCTCTCCAGCAGTGTCAGGCTCTCCCCTTATGTGGCAGCAAAATAGCCCCAGAAAACAACTTCCTGTCTCACTAGTTCTGATTGGGATATATTCCCTTTGCTGAACCAGCCAAGTGGCCAAGATGGTGACTTAGGACAGTCAGCTCAGCTTTAGAATCAGTCCCATCTAAACCACATGGCTGAGAATGAGGAAAGAGTGGTTTCCCAAAGGAAATTCAGAGTAAGGAAATTCTGTCTTAACGGCAGAGTAGAGGCTGAGAAGCTTTTTAAAATGACAAGTATGGTCTGGTGTGGTGGCTCACTCCTGTAATCCCAGCACTTTGGGAGGCAAAGGAAGGTGAAACACTTGAGGCCAGAGTTCGAGACCACCCTGGCCAACATGGCAAAACCCTGTCTCTACTACAAAGACAAAATTTTAGTAGAGCATGGTGGCACATGAGTATAATCCCAGCTACTTGGGAGGCTAATGGCTTAAACCTTGGAGGTGGAGGTTGCAGTGAGCCCAGATCATGCCGCTGCACTCCAGCCTGGGCGACAGAGCAAGACTCTGTCTAGGTAGGTAGTTAGATAGATACATAGATAGAGAGATAGATAGATACACATAGATGTATGCTAGATAGATCCATACATAGATACATAGATAGACAAGTGTCAACTGCAGAAAGGATTCTAAATATGAAAGTAACACAAAACAGAAGGATCATTTTCCTTAGGGTAAAGAATTTGTGCCTTCTTACCTTCCAGGACTTTGGAGAAATAAGTCCATCTTAAGGGAGAAAGAGTAGTACAATAATGAGTAATATAAGAAAAGCACTTCAGAATGCCAGCCTCCCCCCACTGCCCGCCGCCGAAATCCTAGGAATCTGACCTGTTAGCATTTTTAAATACATGTGAAAAAGTTCATCATTCATGAGGCCACCCCTAGCCCACTTGGTGCCTTTGTGCAAAAATGCAATCCTGATCCAAGACGCTTTACTGAAAACTACCAAAAAGTCAGCATATTTATCCAGATCTGCAATGTCTGCCATATGAATGGTGCCTCCACAGAGGGTGGCACCACAGGAAGGGCAGTGCGCGGAATACCAGCGTGTTCATTTCAATGGCTCAAAACGCAAAGGCACACGAGTACTGTGTCTCCTTCCTGTCCCTGCTTTCCTTGACCAGAGGCAGTGTTCCAAGATAATTTGAGCTTCCCAAGGTGTTTCCTTATTCTGCTTCACCTCTTGGGTTTCGAGAATATCAGGAGAAGAAAAAAGGGTATTAGAGATAGCTTCACATCAGATAAACTGGCTTTCTTCCCAGCTGCAGGCAAGTGATGACTCATTTTTCTACCTGCATATCCATGGGCTTCTGATAGTAACCCTAGAGCACAGCTTCTTTTATCTACTTAAAATATTTATGATCTCTGATTACCACAGTGTTCCTTAATAGACATTAGTTTGCAAGACATCTTCCTAAACTGCAGTATAAATACCATTCTTCCTTGATTCTGTACATGATAAAATTCCCGTACAGAAATTACTACCCGCTCCCAGGATATTCAGAAATTCTTATCACTACTGTCGCTACCAAATGTCCACTGGTCTTCAGGCTTAAATTTCACATGAATGACTATCTCACTCCTTTAAGACACTCTTGATAAAAGTGACCTTTCTAAAGTGATAAAATCATGTCATTCTTGTGCATAAATGTTCCAAAGTTTTCCTACTTTTTTAAGGATAAAATTCATACCTCTTAGCACAGTATGCAATGGCCTTCATCAAAGTATAATTTTGAAAACTGAGGCTGGGCACGGTGGCGCACGCCTGTAATCCCAGCACTTTGGGAGGCCAAGGCAGGTAGATCACAAGGTCAAGAGATCGAGACCATCCTGGCCAACATGGTGAAAGCCTGTTCCTACTAAAAATACAAAAACCGGGTGTGGTGCACGCCTGTAATCCCAGCTACTCGGGAGGCTGAGGCAAGAGAATCGCTTGAACCCAGGAGGCAGAGGTTGCAGTGAGCCAAGATCGCACCATTGCACTCCAGCCTGGGTGACAGAGCGAGACTCCTTCTCAAAAAAAAAAAAAAAACGAAAGAAAACTGAAAAAATTAGACTTTTACACAAATATAGAACAGAAAAGTTAAAATTTATTGAATTCATTAATTAGTAAGAGAATCAATCAGAAAATAGAGCTGGAATGCTTGGGGAACTAGGGTTATATGGTCCTTTAAAAAACGTTAGAATAAGTTTGCTAGGTTAGACATAAAGCTGGTTAATATCCTGCAAAGCAATAAAATTATAACCTTTGGGATTATTTTTCTACCAGACAGAAATTATTTACATCTCTGTTAGACACAAAACTACTAATTTACATGGAACTTCACAAAGTCTGAGTCCTTAATTAATATTAAGTAGTAAAATCCGCTGGCACTGTGGCTCACACCTGCAATCCCAGCACTTTGGGAGGCCAAGGAGAGTGGATCACTTGAGGCCAGGAATTTGAGACTAGCCTGGCTAAGATGGCGAAACACTGTCTCTACTAAAAATACAAAATACCCAGGCATGGTGGTACATGCCTGTAATTCCAGCTACTCAGGAGGCTGAGGCACGAGAATCACTTGAACCCAGGAGGCAAAGGTTGCAGTGAGCCAAGATCGTACCACTGCACTCCAGCCTGAGTGACAAAGTGAGACTCTGTCTCAAAAAACAAAAAAGGCTGGGCGTGGTGGCTCACGTCTGTAATCCCAACACTTCGGGAGGCTGAGGCAGGCAGATAGTCTGAGGTCAGGAGTTTGAGACCAGCCTGGCCAACATGGCAAAACCCCATCTCTACTAAAAATACAAAAAAATTAGCAGAGTGTGGTGGTGGGTGCCTGTAATCCCAGCTACTCAGGAGGGTGAGGCAAGAGAATCACTTGAACCCGGGAGGTGGAGGTTTCAGTGAGCTGAGATCTTGCCACTGCACTCCAGCCTGGGCGACAGAATGGGATTCTGTCCCCACCCACCCACCCCCCGCCAAAAAAAGCAAAATCTCACAATGGTACATTTGCCTAGAGAAATAAATAGCCCTTGGGTGGGCCTTTTACTCAGAACTTCAGTATGGCATTGAAGTCATATGCAGTCATCTTCACTTGGTTTTATTTCTAATTTTTCTCTAATTTTTCCCAACAGTCTGCATCATCCAACCCTTGTGCACTTTGCCAAACTCATTTCCTGCCACCTGTTAGATTCTTCAGGAAAACGCCTTGGGGTGTGATGCCCGGACCAGGTAATGCTCACTCATGCCTTTTTTCTTTTGCACAGGCTGTTCCTCCTTCCTAAACACCCTTCCTCTCTCTGCCACGTTCCAGTCTCTCTTCTTGGTTAACTTGGCTAATATTTGGTTAACTCCCGAGGGGCAACTTTAAACTCAACCAAGGTATCACCTAATCTGAGGCTTTTCTGACTATTCTTCTGCTTCCTTCCATTTCTCTCCACTTTCTCCCTCCCCCAGCCCCTGACTCCATCCAGCCTGGGTTCGAGTCCCTCCTTTACAATCACAGCAATGATGACATGTGCTGAGCTGTCTGCATGTTCTGGGTACTGTGTTAAGTACTTTACTTAGATGGCTTCCTTTTCTCTTTTCTTTTTTTAAAATTTTTTGGTCTTTTTTTTTGATATTTTTCTTCCATATTTGTTTTTAAATTTTTTTTTATTTTTAGAGAGAGGTGCTCACTCTGTTGTCCAAGCTGGAGTTCAGTGGCATAATCACCGCTCACTACAGCTTTGAACTCCTGGGCTCGAGTGATCCTCCTGCCTCACTCAACCTCCCAAGTACAGGTTTACAGGGATGTGCCCCCATGCCTAGCTTATTATTATTATTATTATTTTGTAGACAAGGGGCTGGGAGTGGGAGGGGCTGCCTCACTATATTGCTAAGGCTGGTCTCCAACTTCTGGCCTCATGTAATCTTCTCACATTGCCCCACAAAGTGCTGGGTTACAGGTGTGACCCACCACACCTGGCCAGATGATTTCATTTAAGACACAAAACACACCCATGAAGCAGGTACTATTAATCATCTTTACTGGTGAGGAAATTGAAGCACAGAGTGCTTAAGGTGTTGAGCCGAAGTCACACAGCTGATTGCTGGTGACATGATTTTAAACCCAGGCAGTCTGACTCCAGAGTCATGCACTCACTTAGCATCCTGAACTAGAAATAGCGGCTGCTTGTTTCTAGCCAGGCCAGACTATGAGATCTTAAGGGAAAATTTTTCTCGTATATGTCCCCAGAGTTTGGCATCGAGCAGGGGGGTTGTTAATTATACGTAGGCTGAAAGCAAAGGTTATTGTTGTAGGTAAAACCTTATTATCTTTCCTGGTAGAGCGTAACTCAATCCCAAAGTGCCAACACTCAGAGGCCCTTTTCATGTACAATGTCTCTTCCCAGGAGTATACGGGAAAATACAATGGAATTAAACTGTGCCCAGCTCACCTGGAAATGCAGTTATTCTACGGCTGAGGCAGAAGCCTCTGCAAAGTATATGGCAGAACAGTAAAGTGTATCACTTTATTACAAACTGGAGTCAGACATATTCTATCGAAAATGTTTCCAGGCTGGGCGTGGTGGCTCATGCCTGTAATCCAAGCACTTTGGAGGCCAAGGCAGGCGGATCACCTGAGGTCAGGAGTTCAAGACTAGCCTGACCAACATGGTGAAACCCTGTCTTTATAAAAAAAAATAAATAAAAAAAAGAAAATGTTTCTAAAGTTATACTAGATGGGCAATTCTCTTGTTATAAGCTACAAAGACAGACAAAACTCATCTATGTTGATAGAGATCAGGATAGTGGCGACCCAGGGGCAGGAGTAACCAGAAGGGGACACAAGGGGGCTTCTGGGGTGCTGGAAATGTGTTGGTTCTTGACTTGGTTATTACCACACAGATATCTTTAACTTGTGAATACTCATCAAGGTGTACACTGTGAAATATGCACTTTTTATATGTATATTGTACTTCAATTTTAACAAGTTATACTGTGTAGATGGAGAACTGGAGCAAGTATATGCACTTTTCATAGAATTTTCTTAAAAATACATGCAAAGGGTTTGCAAGGAGATTATACCTGGAGTCAGTAATTCCAATACCCTCAGGGCAGACACAGTGAAAGTGGGAGGTGGACCCCGCCAGGCTGGGAAACACCTGTCTGCAATGGGCAGCCGCTGCTCAGCTTGCTTTTCATTGAGACTCAAATCACTGCCATGTTGGAACGTGGGCACGCCACTCAGCCCTTTCAACTTATCGGTGAAAGCAAGAGAACCCATAATTTGGAATCTCCAACTTTTTAAATGTTGGCAACCAACTTTTTAAAACATTTAAACACTATCCTGCCCAGATGAAATGCATCCGTGAGCCAAATCCTGCCTGTAGACTCTGGTTTATGACAGCAAGCTGAGATAAAGCGGTACAAGGAGTTCGTCTTTAACTCTACTGTATAGTCAGGGTTCTCTAGAGGAAACAGACTAATAGGACAGATGTATATAGGAAGGGGAGTTTATTAGGAGAATTGGCTCACATGATCACAAGGTGAAGTCCCACATTAGGCCATCTGCAAGCTGAGGAGCAAGGAAGCCAGTCCAAGTCCCAAAACCTCAAAAGTAGGGAAGCCGACAGTGCCGCCTTCAATCTGCGGCCAAAGGCCTGAGAACCCCTGGGAAACCACTGGTGTAGGTCCAAGACTCCAAAAGCAGAAGAACTTGGAGTCAGATGCTTGAGGGCAGGAAGCATCCAGCATGGGGGAAAGACGGAAGCCGGATGACTCAGCAAGTCTGCTCTTTCCATTCCTGCTTTTAGGCTGGCAGCTGATAAGAATGGTGCCCACCCAGATTTGAGGGTGGGTCTGCCTCTCCCAGTCCACTGACTCAAATGTTAATCTCCTGGCCCAGATGGTGGTTCATGACTGTAATCCCAGCACTTTGGGAGGCCAAGGTGGGTGAATCGCCTGAGCTCAGGAGTTCGAGATAAGCCTGGGCAACAAGATGAAACTCGGTCTCTACTAAAATACAAAAAAAAAAAAAAAAGTAGCCAGGTGTGGCGGTATGCACCTGTAATCCCAGCTACTCGGGAGGCTGAGGAAGGAGAATTGCTTGAACCTGGGAGGCAGAGGTTGCAGTGAGCTGAGATTGCACCACTGCACTTCAGCCTGGGTGACAGAGTGAGGCTCTGTCTCCAAAAAAAACCAACCTAACAAACAAAACTGTTAATCTCCTTTTGCAACACCCTCACAGACACACCCAGGAACAATACTTTGCATCCTTCAATCCAATCAAGTTGACACTCAATATTAACAATCACAAGTCCACTCCTTGTCAACTTGAACCTTACACATTTCCTGAAATCATATATAATCTCCAAATAAAGAATAATAAGGTTGTCTAACATAATACAGCTATCCCTCGTATAACTGGAAAGCACACTAATCCTTAACCTAAACGTTTTTACAAAAAGTTAACACTCAAATGCTGATATGAAGTCAAAAAAATCGTATGTCACGTGATAAAGGAAAAAGAAAGGAAATAAAGATATATATATATATATATATATATATATATATTTATTTTTTTTTTTTTAAAGATGGGGTTTCACCATGATGGCCAGGCTGGTCTTGAACTCCTGACCTCAGGTGATCCACCCACCTCAGCCTCCCAAAGTGCTAGGATTACAGGCGTGAGCCACCACGCCTGGCAAAATAAAGATATCTTCTTAGTACAAGTGTATACATGCACAAACACATTCTTAACAAAATAAGGAAGAAATATCCACAATTATAGTACTCGTTTCTGCATCTGGTCACGTGGTCATAGCTGGCATTGATGACTACCTTCTACTACCCCTTCTGTATTCCCTTTGCCTTCAGCAAGCACCTCAGCAGGTTGTGGTTTTTTCCCCCTGTTGGAGTGACACAAACCTTCATTCCTGAAGGCTCTGGGCCGTTTGTAGTCCTGCCTGGATTGGGGTATTTGTTTTACTTTATTTTATTTATGTATTTATTTATTTTATAAAGATGGGGTTTCGGCCGGGCGCGGTGGCTCACGCCTATAATCCCAGCACTTTGGGAGGCCGAGGCGGGTGGATCACAAGGTCAAGAGATCGAGACCATCCTGGTCGACATGGTGAAACCCTGTCTCTACTAAAAATACAAAAAAAATCAGCTGGGCATGGTGGCGCACGCCTGTAGTCCCAGCTACTCGGGAGGCTGAAGCAGGAGAATTGCTTGAACCCAGGAGGCGGAGGTTGCGGTGAGCCGAGATCACGCCATTGCACTCCAGCCTGGGTAACAAGAGCGAAACTCCATCTCAAAAAAAAAAAAAAAAAAAAAAAAAAGATGGGGTTTCAACATGATGGCCAGGCTGGTCTTGAACTCCTAACCTCAGGTGATCCACTCACCTCGGCCTCCCAAAGTGCTAGGATTACAGGTGT
>PVKV010025424.1:5938-29793 GCA_004027835.1 Alouatta palliata | reverse complement strand
ATTTCTCCCCATGCTATCTCTCCCCAACTCCCCACCCCCCCGCTGTCCCTCCCCTATTTCCCCCCGACAGACCCCAGTGTGTGATGCTCCCCTCCCTGTGTCCATGTGTTCTCACTGTTCAACACCCGCCTATGAGTAAGAACATGTGGTGTTTGATTTTCTGTTCTTGTGTCAGTTTGTTGAGAATGATGGTTTCCAGGTTCATCTATGTCCCTACAAAGGACACGAACTCATAGTTTTTTATGGCTGCATAGTATTCCATGGTGTATATGTGCCACATTTTCCCTGTCCAGTCTATCATCGATGGGCATTTGGGTTGGTTCCAAGACTTTGCTATTGTAAACAGTGCTGCAATGAACATTTGTGTGCATGTGTCCTTATAGTAGAACGATTTATAATCCTTTGGATATATACCCAGTAATGGGATTGCTGGGTCAAATGGAATTTCTATTTCTAGGTCCTTGAGGAATCACCACACTGTCTTCCACAATGGTTGAACTAATTTACACTCCCACCAACAGTGTAACAGTGTTCCTATTTCTCCACATCCTCTCCAGCATCTGTTGTCTCCAGATTTTTTAATGATCGCCATTCTAACTGGCGTGAGATGGTATCTCAATGTAGTTTTGATTTGCATTTCTCTAATGACCAGTGATGATGAGTGTTTTTTCATGTTTGTTGGCCTCATATATGTCTTCTTTTTTAAAGTGTCTGTTCATTTGGGAAAAAAAAGTGTCTGTTCATATCCTTCACCCACTTTTGAATGGGCTTGTTTGTTTTTTCTTGTAAATCGGTTTTACTTCTTTGTAGATTGTGGATATCAGCCCTTTGTCAGATGGGTAGGCTGCAAAAATTTTTTCCCATTCTGTTGGTTGCCGATTCACTCTAATGACTGTTTCTTTTGCTGTCCAGAAGCTGTGGAGTTTGATTAGATCCCATTTGTCCATTTTGGCTTTTGTTGCTAATGCTTTTGGTGTTTTGGTCATGAAGTCCTTGCCTATGCCTATGTCCCGAATGATTTTGCCTAGATTTTCTCCTAGGGTTTTTATGGTGTTAGGTCTTATGTTTAAGTCTTTAGTCCATCTGGAGTTAATTTTAGTGTAAGGTGTCAGGAAGGGTCCAGTTTCTGCTTTCTGCACATTGCTAGCCAGTTTTCCCAACACCATTTATTAAACAGGGACTCCTTTCCCCATTGCTTGTTTTTGTCAGGTTTGTCAAAGATCGGATGGTTGTAGATGTGTGGTGTTGCCTCCGAGGCCTCTATTCTGTTCCATTGGTCTATATCTCTGGTTTGGTACCAGTACCATGCTGGTTTGATTACTGTAGCCTTTTAGTATAGTTTGAAGTCTGATGTTGTGATGGCTCCTCTTTTTTTTTTTTTAATAGAGACGGGGTTTCGCCACGTTGGCCAGGCTGGTCTCGAACTCCTGAGCTCAGGTGATCCACCCACTTGAGCCTCCCAAAGTGCTGGGATTTACACACGTGAGCCACCATGCCCAGCCCGCTCTGCAGGTTCTATGCCCCAAACCCTGCCATGGGGTGAGGAGTCCTCTCTCCAACACGCCGGACTCCCTGTGGATTTCGAAGTGATGGTCCCTCTAACACAGCTTTGGACCCCAGGCATGGTGTCTGAACTGGGGAAACCTTGAGGGTGAATGCGTGAGAAGTGGATCGGGGGATATGCTCGGGCTCTGCCCATCCCGGCCATCGCCACAAGGGGGCAGCACTGGGTTGCTGTGAGTCTGCCTCAATTTCTCCCTCTGAAGGTGCTATGCCCCAATCCCTTCCATGGGGAAAGGAGTCGTCTCTCCTCTGTGCCCTGCCCCACTGTGGATTTTAAAGTGATGGTTCACCCTAACACAGTTTGGGACCCCAGGCGTCGTGTCTGAACTGGGGAAGCCTGGAGGGTGTGAATGGATGAGGAAGCCGATGGGAGGATGCACAAGGGCTCTGCCCACCCCAGCCATCACCACAAGAGGGCAGCACTGGGTTGCTGTGAGTCCGCCTCAATTTCTCCCTCTGAAGGTACTATGCCCCAAACCCCACCATAGGGTGAGGTGTCCTTTCTCCATCGCGCCGGGTCCCCCTGTGGAATTTGAAGTGGTGGTTCCCCCTAACACAGGTTGGTAGCCCAAGCATGGTGCCAGAACTGGGGAAGCCTTGAGGGTGAATGGGTGAGAAGCGGATGGGGGGGTGCGCTGAGGCTCTGTCCATCCCGGCCATCACCACCAGGAGGCAGCACTGGGCTGCTGTGAGTCCGCCTCAGTTTCTCCCTCTGCAGGTTTTTTTGTTTGTTTGTCTGTTTGTTTTTATACAGAGATGAGGTTTATCCATGTTGGTCAAGCTGGTCTCGAACTCCCGACCTCAGGTGATCCGCCCACCTCGGCCTCCCAAAGTGCTGGGATTACAGGCTTGAGCCACTCTTCCCGGTTCCCTCTGCAGGTTCTATGCCCCAAACCCTTCCTTGGAGTGAAGGGTCCTCTCTCAACCGTGCCCGCCCCCGCTGTGGATTTTGAAGTGATGGGTCCCCTAACATAGGTTTGGACCCCAGGCGTGGTGTCTGAACTGGGGAAGCCTTGAGGGTGAATGGATGAGAAGTGGATTGGGGGATATGCTCCGGCTCTGCCTATTCCGGCCATCGCCACAAGGGGGCAGCACTGGGTTGCTGTGAGTCTGCCTCAATTTCTCACTCTGAGGGTTCTATGCCCCAAACCCCGCCATTGGGTAAGGAGTCCTCTCTGTACCGCGCCCGGCCCCACTGTGGATTTTGAAGCGATGGTTCCCCCTAACACAGGTTGAGACCCCAGGCGTGGTGTCAGAACTGGGGAAGCCTTTAGGGTGAATGGGTGAGGAAGCGGATGGGGGGTGCGCTGAGGCTCTCTCCATCCCGGCCATCACCACAAGGGGGCAGCACTGGGCTCCTGTGAGTCTGCCTCAATTTCTCCCTCTGCAGGTTTTCTTTTTTTCTTTCTTTTTTTTTTTTTTTTTTTTTAATAGAGACGGGGTTTCACCATGTTGGCCAGGCTGGTCTCGAACTCCTGACCTCAGGTGATCCACCCGCCTCGGCCTTCCAATGTGCTGGGATTACAGGCATGAGCCACCGTGCCCAGCTCCCTCTGCAGGTTCTATGCCCCAAACCATGCCTTGGGGCATGGGGTCCTCTCTCTTCCACGCCCAGCCCCACTGTGGATTTTGAAGTGATGGTTCCCCCTAACACAGCTTGGGACCCCAGGCGTGGTGTCTGAACTGGGGAAGCCTTGAGGGTGAATGGGTCAGAAAGCGGGTTGGGGGATGTGTTCTGGTTCTGCCCATCCCAGCCATCTCCGCAAGAGGGCAGCACTGGGCTGCTGTGAGTCCGCCTCAGTTTCTCCCTCTGAAGGTACTATGCCCCAAAACCTGCCGTGGGGTGAGGAGTCCTCTCTCCACCGCGCCTGGCCCCTCTGTGGGTTTTGAAGTGATGGCTTCCCTAACACAGGTTGAGATTCCAGGCGTCCTGTCTGAACTGGGGAAGCCTTTAGGGTGAGTGGGTGAGGTAGCAGATTGGAGGATGCCCACGGGCTCTGCTCATCTTGGCCATCGCCACAAGGGGGCAGCACCGGGGTGTTGTGAGTCCGCCTTAATTTCTCCCTTTGCAGGTTCTATGCTCCAAACCCCGCCATGGGGTGAGGAGTCCTCTCTCCACCATACCCGCGCTCCGCCCCCCCCCCCACAGCCCCCGCCTGTGGATTTTGAAGGGACGGTTCCCCCTAACACTTGTTGGGACCTGAGGCATGGTGTCTGAACTGGGGAAGCCTTGAGGGTGATTGGGTGAGGAAGCTGATGGGATGATGCGCTCAGGCTGTGCCCATCCCGGCCATCGCCACAAGTGGGCAGCACCGGACTGCTGTGAGTCCATCTCAATTTCTTTCTCTGCAGGTTCTATTCCCCAAACTCTGCCGTGGGTTAGGGACTCCTCATCACCCACAGGCCTGGCTGGAAGAGTTTGCAATGCCAGCCCAGGTCACACAGTATGGCTGTGGGAGAGGTGAATTAGACCCCAGGCCCTCAGCACCCAGGAAGTCGCATGGGTCAGGGCTTCTAGAAGACTGTTTTTTTGTTGTTTTTTTTTTTGTTTCTCTTTTGAGATGGAGTTTCGCTCTTGTTGCCCAGGCTGGAGTGCAGTGGCGTGATCTCAGCTCACCCAACTCCTGCCTCCCTGGTTCAAGCGATTCTCCTGCCTCCGCCCTCCAAGTAGCTGGGATTACAGGCATGTTCCACCACCCCTGGCTAATTTTTGTATTTTTAGTACAGACGGAGTTTGTCCATGTTGGTCAGGCTGGTCTCAAACTCCCAACCTCAGGTGATCCACCCACCTTGGCCTTCCAAACTGCTGGGATTACAGGTGTGAGCCACTGTGCCCAGCGATTTTTTGTTTTTTAAAAACCTCTTCGTCCCCCACATAGGACCTGACACACAGGAGGATAAAGTTGGTCAAACTGTGGACTCTCTCACTCCAACCTGTGTGACTCTAGACAGGTGTCTCTCTGAACCTCAGTTTCCACCCCTGCAAAATAATACCTTCTGCTGACAGTGTTATGAGCTGGGCATGGTAGTTTACACCTGTAATCCCAGCACTTTGGGAGGCCGAGGTGGGCAGGTCGCTTGAGCCCAGGAGTTCTAGACCATCCTGGACAACATAGTGAGACCCCGTCTCTAACCATAAAAAAAAAAAAAATTAACTGGGTGTGGTGATGCACAAATATCACCCCAGCTACTTGGGACGCTGAGGCAGGAGGAGTGCTTGAGCCCAGGAAGTCGAGGGTGCAGTAAGCCGTGATTGGGCCACTGCCTTCTAGCCTGGGCAACAGAGCAAGACCCTGTCTCAAAAAAAAAATTAAGAGTGTTGTGAAAATTCAGTGAGACAGACCTACTGCACTGACTGGTTCTCCCCATATGCCTATTTTCCACTCTGCTTTAATCCCTGGGCCTTTGCACTGCTGTTGGAGGTGCCTGAAATCTCTTCCTAAAGATATTCCCAGGCACTCATTCATTCTCATTGTCTTGTCTTGTCTTGTCTCTTCCTTCCTTCCCTCCCTCCCTCCCTTCCTTTCTTTTCTGTAGAGATGGGAGTCTCCCTATGTTGCCCAGGCTGGTCTCAAACTCCTAGGGTCAAGCCGTCCTCTTACCTCAGCCTCCTGAAGTGCTGGGATTACAGGAATGAGCCACCGTTTCCAGCCCTCAAAGGTGCTTTCTGTCCCAGCTTTCCAGAAATGCAAAATATTGAAGCCATTCAAATATTAGCAAAAAGAGATGATTTAAGTAAACAATGTGCATTTATGAAATGCAATGTGATGCAGCCAGAAAAAGCGGTAGCAGCATCGCTGGTTAACTACCGCCGGCTGAATGCAGCCCCTATCCCCACCTGTTTTTATGCAGTCTGTGGCTAAGAATAGTTCCTACTTTTTTTAAATGGTTAAAAAAAATCAAAAGACATGAAAACTATATGAAATTCCAATTTCAGAGACTGTAAATAAAGTTTTATTGAAACACAGCCACACTTACTCATTTACATATTGTCTGTGGCTTTTTTCACACTCAAAGAGCAGGGTTGAGTAGCTGCTAAAAAGAACATGTGACCTGCAAAGCCAAATATATTTACTTTCCGGATCTTTACTGAAAAAGTTTGCTGACCCCTATCATAGAATATCTGATGGCATGCGAATAAAACAGTATCTTATGTGCAGTGTACTGCTGCTTTGGTAATAGGAAAAGCAAATATCCAATGCCATATTGCACAGAAAAAATGCTGGAATGAATATATGCTAACATGAATACATATCTCTGCGAGTGGAATCATAGACAATTCTTTTTTGAGACCAGAGTCTCACTCTGTCACTCAGGCTGGAGGGCAGTGGCGCAATTTCGGCTCACCGCAACCTCCATCTCCAGGGTCAAGCAATTCTACTTCAGCCTCCCAGGTAGCTGGGATTACAGGCGCCTGCCACCACGCCCAGCTAATTTTTGCATTTTTAGTAGAGACAGGTTTTCACCACATTGGCCAGGCTGGTCTTGGACTTTTGACCTCAGGTGATCTGCCTGCCTTAGATAATTTTTATCTCTGATTTTTGCAGGGTTGAATTTTTGTACAATTTATGTACTGTGCAAGTACAGGTTTTTAATAAGAAAAAAAGCGTCCTGCCCCTCTCCTCTGAACTCTGCGGTTCCTTGGGTGAACTGTGTTCACTTTGTCCTCCTTTGCCCCTTCTGTGCCCTTCTTTTCCATCCAGCTTCATCTTGCTCTCTACCCTTTTCCACTTTTTACTCATTATCTTATTTCTTCAAAATTCAGCCCAGACATCTTCACCTCCTCCAAGAAGCCTTCCTTGATTTTCCCAGACCAGGTCAAGGGATCTCCTCCCCACTCTCATAACGCCCTGGGTTATCTTGCTTGTTGCTCTTGAAGGAGGAAAGGCGGCGAAACAGACCTCTCCAACACCGAACTGGGAAGGAAGGGGTGATTTATTCGGCCAAGAGCAAGGCGGCATAGTTGACTGACAGCCAAGTTTCAGCTCACAGAGCAAGTCCCTGCCCTTTGAAAGGTTCACAGCTCTAGAAATTACATGTGAAAGGGTCTTGGGCCATGGAGTGGGGTAGGGTATAGTGACGTAGGTGGGGATTTGATCTTGTTTAAGTAAAAACAAAGCCTTCCGGAAAGATTCCTCCACACCAAGCCTGCGATCTATAGGAGGGTGATGAAGGTGGCGCCTGGTCTACCAGCCTTTACTTCTATTGAAATGGTGGGTGGACGTCGAGGTGGAGGTGGTCTTAGGCGCTTAGGTCTCCCTCTTCACTCTCATTACACTTCATTGTAATGTCTCACTTAAGGGTCTGTCTCCCTAACAAGGCTGTGAGTTGTTGAGGGATAGGTTCTTATTTATACCCAGCAAAGGCCTAGAACATGATAGGTTCTCAAATAAATAACGAATGAATGAAAGACGATTTGAAGGAATGAATAAATGAATGAATGGGACTGGTGCTGGAGATACAAGCAGATAGACTGGGAGAAGCTTTCTAGAAATGAGGCTCTTACGCAAAGCCTCAACGGATGACCAGGAAGGCACCATGGCGACATACAAAGGAAGGAAGAGCATTCTTGACAGAGCTACAAAATTTTAATTTTTAAAACTTTATTTTTTATTTTACTTTATTTATTTTGAGCCAGGGTCTCCCTCCGAGTGCAGAAGCACTGTCTCGGCTTACTGGAAGCCTCTGCCTCCTGGGCTCAAGGTATCTTCCCACCTCAGCCTCCTGAGTAGCTGGAACTAGAGGCCAACATTTTTTACATTTGCATAAATGTCTTTGTAAATGCATAGTAAAAAGGTCTGGTGAGATACAGGTCAGAGAGGAAGCAGCACAAGAAACACCCAGACATTAGCAGGCCATGAAGATTCAGCACTATGGACAGGGATGTTTGTCTGTCGCTTGCGCGCTCTCTCTCTCTCTCTCTCTCTCTCTCTCTCTCTCTCTCTCTCTCTCTCTCTCACACACACACACACACACACACACATACGCGCGCACACACACACACACACACCCTACTCCTGGTGGTAAGTTAGTTCCATTTGTGGTAGAGGCAAAGAGGACTAAGATAGACATTACCTTCAAGGAGCCCACAATCTTATGGGAGAGATCGCTATGTAGTTGAATAATAACTTAATAATGACATATGTGAATTACATTATTATAGCAAGAGGCCAGGTGTGGTAGCTCACACTTGTAATTCCAGCACTTTGGAAGGCCAAGGAGGGTGGATCACTTGAGGCCAGGGGTTCAAGACCAGACTGGCCAACATGGCAAAACCCCATCCTACTAAAAATGCCAAAAAATTAGCCAGATATGGCGGTGGGTGCCTGGAATCCCAGCTTCTCAGGAGGCTGAGGCAGGAGAACCCAGGAGGCAGAGGTTGCAGTGAGCTGAGATCATGCCACTGCACTCCAGCTTGGGTGACAGAGAAAGACCTTGTCAAGAGAAGGAAAGAAGAGAAGGGGAAGGGGGAAGGGGGAAGGGGAAAGGGGAAAGAGGAAAGAGGGAAGGGGGAAGGGAAGAAGGAAGGGAGAAGGAGGAAGGGAAGGGAAGAAGGAAGGCAGGAGAGAGGGAAGGAGGGAGGGAATGAAGGAAAGCAAAGGAAAGGAAGGAAGGGGAAGGAAGGAAGTGAGGGAAGGAGGGAAGGGAAGAAAAGGAAGGGAAGGAAGGAAAACAGCAATAATGGTCATCATCATCATTCATTTATTTTTAGAAGCAAGGTCGCATTCTGTCACTTGGGCTGGAGTACAATGGCACAATCATAACACGGCAGCCTCCAGCTACTGAGTTCAACTGATGCTTCCACTTCAGCCTCCTGAGTCGCTAGGACTACAGTGCACACCACCGTGACTGGCTAATTATCCTTTATTTCTTTTTTTTTTTTTTGGAGAAATGAGGGTCTTGCTATGTTGCTTAGGCTGATCTTGAACTCCGACCTCCAGTGATCCTCTCAAAGTCCTGAGATTACAGGTGTGAGCCACCTTGCCTGGCCCATTAACATTTTTTCTTGTTTTTTTTTTTTTTTGAGACGGACTCTAGCTCTGTCGCCATGCTGGAATGCACTGGAACCTCCACCTCCCGGGTTCAAGCAATTCTCCTGGCCTCAGCCTCCCAAGTAGCTGGGACTACAAGTGTGCACCACCACACCCAGCTAATTTTTGTATTTTTAGTAGAGGTGGGGTTTCACTATGTTGGCCAGGCTAACTTGAACTCCTGACCTCGTGATCCACGCACCTCGGCCTCCCAAAGTACTGGGATTACAGGCCTGCACCACCACGCTCAGCCCATATTCACATTTCATTGAGATACTCTTGTCATTCTGTTTTACAGCTAGAGAAACTGAGGCTCAGAAAAGTGAATTAGCAGGAGTCAAAATTTCATGACCTTACAAATACACATCATACAAACTAAGAAAAACCCTAGTTGTGGTATATGGGTAGCAAATTTCCTGGGGCTGGATACCACGTTCCGTCCACTGATCTTGGGAGTTACAGCATGTGTTCACACTAAATTTGCTTCTTGTTTGGCTACTCATTTATTCATGCCTTAGTAAGGAACTGCTGCTGAAACATCTACTCATTACCGCACAGGAAAAATAAGCAGGTGTCGATTTATTAAAATAAAAAAATAAATACAAAATGATGTGGCCATGGTCCTCCAAGAAGTCACCAAGGGGTTGTGACTCCCTAGAGGACCATGGCCACATCTTTTTTTTTATTTTTTATTTTTTGAGACCAAGTCTCGCTCTGTCACCAGGTTGGAGAGCAGTGGTGCGATCTTGGCTCACTGCAACCTCCCCCTCCCAGGCTCAAGTGATTCTCCTGCCTCAGTCTCCTGAGTAGCTGGGACTACGGGCATCTGCCACCATGCCCAGCTAATTTTTCTATTTTCAGTAGAGACAGAGTCTCACTCCATCGCCCAAGCTGGAATGCAGTGGCACTATTCTGGCTCACTGCAACCTCGGCCTCCTGAGTTCAAGCGATTCTCCTGCCTCAGCCTCCTGAGCATCTGTGATTACAGGCACTCGCCGCATGTCCAGCTAATTTTTGTATTTTTTTTTTTTTTTTAGTAAAGATGGGGTCTCACCATGTTGACCAGGCTGGTCTCAAACTACTGAGCTCAAGTGATCTGCCCATCTTGGCCTCCCAATGTGCTGAGATTGTAGGTGTGAGCCATAGTATCTGGCCTAATTTTATTGAGACAGGATGTTGCCCAGGCTGGTCTTGAACTCTTGGCCTCAAGCAGTCTTCCTCCCTTGGCCTCCCAAAGTGCTGGGATTATAGGCATGAGCCACCTTGAGTGACCTATGCTTGTTGTGTATGTGGGGGGGGGTGTTTGTTGTTGCTGTTTTGAGACAGGGTTTTGCTCTTGTTGCCCGGGCTGGAGTGCAATGGTGAGATCTTGGCTCACTACAACCTGCGCCTCCCAGGTTCAAACAATTCTCCTGCCTCAGCCTCCAGAGTAGCTGGGATTACAGGCACATGCCACCATGCCCAGCTAACTTTTCTATTTTTAGTAGAGATGGGGTTTCACCATGTTGGCCAGGGTGGTCTCAAACTCATGACCTCAAGTGATCCACCCACCTTGACCTTCCAAAGTGCTGGCATTACAAGCATGAGCCACCGCGCCCAGACTTTGTTTTGTTTTTTGAGATGGAGTCTCTTGCTGTTGCCCAGGCTAGCGTGCAGTGGCACAATCTCTGCTTACTGCAACCTCTGCCTTCCAGATTCAAGCAATTCTCGAGCTTCAGCCTCCCAAGTAACTAGGATTACAGGCACACGCCACGACACCCAGCTAATTTTCGTATTTTTAGTAGAAACGGGGTTTCACCATATTGGCCAGGCTGGCCTTGAACTCCTGACCTCAAGTAACCTGCCCGCCTCAGCCTCCCAAAGTGCTGGCATTACAGGCATGAGCCACCACACCCAGCTGGTCCTGTCTCTCAAACCTATGTGTGTGTGTGTGTCTATATATATATGTATATGTATATATGTGTATGTGTGTGTATATATATATAAATAAACATATACTTGTATGACATATGTATATATCATAGAAGTTAGATCATTCTAGGCATGTGGTTCTGCAACTTGCTATTCCAACCGGATGCATCTGGCAGATGGTTCTATTTAAGGGTGTTCTCTGCCTCATTCTTTATAAAGGCAGCATGACAATCCAGCCATAGTGCGGAAGTCTCATGATTTATTTATCAAATGTCCAACTGATGGATTTGAACATTCTTTTCAGTGTTTTGAAATGACGCTGTTGGGCAAACTCAAGCTATTGTTGGACAAGGATTGCTTGTGAGAAATGAACTGAATCACAAGAGTCCCGCTTTGGGTTTGGATAGGTATTGCCCTGCAAAAAAGGGTTCCAAGTAACAGTCGCTTCTTCCAACACAAAATGAGATGGCCCTTTCCCTGTAGCCCTCCTCCTGCCCCTGCCCTTTGCATTATCAAAGTTTTTCATCTTTCTCCACTGATATGGTTTAGATTTGTGTACCTGCCCAAGTCTCACGTTGAATTGTAATCCCCAGTGTTGGAGAAGGGACCTGGTGGGAGGTGATTGGATTATGGGGGTGAATTTCCCCCTTGCTGTTTTCATGATGTAAATGAGTTCTCACAAGATCTAGTTGTTTAAAAGTGTGTGGCACCTGGGCTGGGCACAGTGGCTCACACCCGTAATCCCAGCACTTTGGGAGGCTGAGATGGGGGGATCACCTGAGGTCGGGAGTTCGAGATCAGCCTGGCCAACATGGCAAAACCCCGTCTCTACCCAAAATACAAAAATTAGCTGGGCCTGGTGGTGGGCGCCTGTAGCCCCAGCTACTTTGGAGGCTGACGCAGGAAAATCACTTGAACCTGAGGGGTGGAGATCGCAGTGAGCTGTGAGCTGAGATCGGGCTACTACCCTCCAGTCAGGGTGACAGAATGAGACTCCATCTCAAAAAAAAATGTGTGTGGCACCTCCCCCTCCTCTGTGTCCCTCCTGCTCTGGCTATGTGAGCCATGCCTTCTTCCCCTTCATCTTCTGCCATGACTGTAAGTTTCCTGAGGCCTCCCCAGCCATGCTTCCTGTACGGCCTCCAGAACTGTGAGCCAACGAAACCTCTTTTCTTATCAGTTACCCAGTTTCACAGGTATTCCCTTATATCAGTGTGACAACGCACTAGTACACCAATCAAATAATAGGAATATGATTTCCTGTTACAACATATATATATTTCCCTCCCTCCCTCCTTTCCTCCCTCCCTTCCTTCCCTCCTTCATTTTGCGTGTGTATGTGTGTGTGTGTGTCTGTGTGTGTATGTGTTTAGATGGAGTCTTGCTCTGTCACCAGGCTGGAGTGCAGTGCAATGCAGTGGCGTGATCTCGGCTCACTGCAACCTCTGCCTCCCGGGTTCAAGCAGTTCTCCTGCCTCAGCCTTCCGAGTAGCTGGGACTACAGGCATGCCCCATCACACCCAGCTAATTTTTGTATTTTGGGGAGGGAGGGAAGGAAAGGAAGGAAGGGAGAGAGGGAAAGGAGGAAGGGAGGGAGGGAGGGATGGAAACCAGTGTCCCTGCTCCACCCAGATTCGGGAAGAAAACCACTTGAGAGATTTCAGAGACTCCCTTTCACCACCAGAGGGCACTTGTCTGGTCTCTTAAGCCCAGGAAGCTTGGAAGACCAAAGGCAAGGCTTCCACAAGAAGGGAAACCAAAGGCATTTAAGGTCCTAGGGTCCAGGAGTCCGCAAAATCAAAAGCAAGTTAGTTATCTCATAGGTACAATGAGGGTACAGGCACTGGATAAATACACCCTTTTTAAATGGGAGAAATTGGCTGAAATGAAGGGGCTGCAGGTGCCATGCAAGTCTGAAATCCAACAGGGCAGTCAAAACTTTTTGTTGTTGTTGTTGAGATGTAGTCTTGCTCTGTCACCAGGTTGGACTGCAGTGGCGTGATCCCAGCTCACTGCAACCTCCGCCTCCCGAGTTCAAGCAACCTCAGTTCTTGAACCTCCCGAGTTCTCCTACCTCAGCCTCCCAAGTAGCTAGGACTACAGGTGCGTGCCACCACATCCAGCTAATTTTTGTATTTTTAGTAGAGATGGAGTTTCACCATGTTGGCCAGGATGGTCTCGATCTCTTGACCTCATGATTTGCCCATCTCGACCTCCCAAAGTGCTGGGATTGCAGGCATGAGCCATTTCGTCTGGCCGTGTCAAATCTTAAAGCTCCAAAATGATCTCCTTTGATTTTATGTCTCACATCCAGGTTGTGCTGATGCAAGAGGTGGGATCCCGTGGTCTTGGGCAGCTCCTCCCCAGTGGCTTTGCAGGGTACAGCCTCCCTCCCTGCTGCTTTCACGGCTGGCATTGAGTGCCTGCAGTTTTTCCAGTACATGGTGCATGGCGGATCTACCATGCTGGGGTCTGGAGGACGGTGGCCCTCTTCTCACAGCTCCGCTAGACAGTGACTCAGTGGGAACTCTGTGTGGGGGCTTCAACCCCACATTTCCTTTTCGTACTGCCCTGGGGAAGTCATCCCTGAGACCTGAGAATTCTCCTGAGGCGCCTGTGGCCACTGGAGGAGCCCATGCCTTGGCTTCTTTTTTTTTTTTTTTTCTTTTTGACAGAGACTTGCTCTGTTCCCCAGGCTGGAGTGCAGTGGTGTAATCTCAGCTCACTGCAACCTCTGCCCCCAGGTTCAAGAGATTCTCCTGCCTCAGCCTCCTGAGTAGCTGGGATATATATGCCTGGCTAATTTTGTATTTTTAGTAGAGACTGGGTTTCTCCATGTTGGTCAGGCTGGTCTCAAACTCCCAACCTCAGGTGGTCCACCCATCTCGGCCTCCCAAAGTGCTAGGATTATAGGTGTGAACCACCGTGCCTGGCCCATTTTTGTGTTTTTAGTAGAGATGGGGTTTCACCATGTAGCCCAGGCTGGTCTCAGACTCCTGGCCTCAGGTGGTCTTCCTGCCTTGGCCTCCCAAAGTGCTGGGATTACATGCATGGGCCACCATGTCCGGCCTGCATTGGCTTCTCAGCTGTGGGTAGAATATAGGTAGTAAGAGGAACAGCATTCCAGATGAGGACAAACGCACACAAAGAAGTTACTGGAACCCAAAAAAGAAAAAAAATAAATAAAAACAGAAGTTATCGGAACCCATCCCAATTCTAAGAAAGTCACCTTCACCTAACAGGTTCACACAGACACTGTAACCGAAGGAGGGGAACCACCAGTTAAACAGGCAGGCCAGTGTTAGGGAAACTGAATATCCACATGCAAAGGAATGTTGGATCCCTACTTCACACCACATGCAAGAATTAAATTAAAAAGGGGCCAGGTGCGGTGGCTCACACCTGTAATTCCAGCACTTTGGGAGGCCAAGGTGGGTGGATCACCTGAGGTCAGGAGTTCAAGATGAGCCTGACCAACATGGAGAAACCTCATCTCTACTAAAAGTACAGAATTAGCCGGGCATGGCAGTGCATTCCTGTAATCATCCCAGATAGTCGGGAGGCTGAGGCAGGAGAATCCCTTGAACCTGGGAGGTGGAGGTTGCAGTGAGCCAAGATCACACCATTGCACTCCAGCCTGGGCAACAAGAGCAAAACTCCATCTCAAAAAAGAAAAAAAAAAGAATTAATTTAAAAAGGATTGATTACCCAGACATAAGAACTAAAAACACAAAGCTCTTTTTTTCTTGTTGGAATTTTTTTTTTCTTAGACATTGTGTCGCTCTGACGCCCAGGCTGGAGTGCAATGGCGCAATCTCGGCTCACTGCAACCTCCACCTCCCAGGTTCAAGCGATTCTCGTGCCTCAGCCTTCCAAGTAGCTGGAATTACTGGCATGTGCCACCATGTCCAGCTAATTTTTGTTTTTTTTAGTAGAGACGGTGTTTTACCATGTTGCCCAGGCTGGTTTTAAACTCCTGACTGCTGGTGATCCACCTGCCTCAGCCTCCCAAAGTACTGGGATCACAGGTGTAAGCCACCACGCCCAGCCAAAACATAAAGTTCTTAAAAGAAGGTGTAGACATAGGCTGGGCCCAGTGGCTCATGCCTGTAATCCCAACATTTTGGGAGGCTCAGGTGGGTGGACCATTTGAAGTCAGAAGTTCAAGATCAGCCTGGCCAACATGGCGAAACCCCATCTCTACTAAAAATACAAAAACTAGGGCATGGTGACATGCACCTGTAATCCCAGCTGTTCAGAAGGCTGAGGCAGGAGAATTGCTTCAATCGAAGGAGGGAGGTTGCAGTGAGCCAAGATGGAGCCATTGCACTCCAGCCTTGGCGACAGAGCAAAAAAAAAAAAAAAAAAAATTCTTAAAACAAGTCAGCAACAAAAAGACAAACTATCTGATTTTAAAATGGTCAACAGACTTGAAGAGACATCTTTCCAAGGAAAGTACACAAATCTTCAATAAAGCCCATGAAAATATGCTGAACACCAGTAGCCATTAGGGAAATGCAAAACTAAACCACAATGAGATACCACTTCACACCCACTAGAATGGTAATAATTTTAAAAATGAAGAATAGCAAGTGTGGGCGAGGATATGTGCAAATTTAGAACGCTTGTGCATTGCTAGTGAGAATGTAAATGGTGCAGCTGCTGTGGAAAAGTTTGGCAGGTCCTCCAAAAGTTAAACATAGAGTTACCATATGACCCAGCAATTCCACTCCTAAGTACATACCCAAAAGATTGAAAATAGGTATTCAAACAAAAACTTGTATATGAGTGTTCCTAGTAGCAGTATTCATGATAGTGGATAAAAGTGGAAACGATCTTTATGTCCATCAATGGATGATTGAATAAACAAACTGTGATATACCCAAACAATGGAACATTATTCTGACATAGAAATGAGGTACTGCCAGGCCCGGTGGCTCACGCCTCTGATACCAACACTTGGGGAGGCTGAGGCGGGCAGATCACTTGAGGTCTAGATTTCAAGACCAGCCTGGCCAACAGTAAAATCCAAAAAATACTAAAAATACAAAATATCTACTAAAAATACAAAAATTCACTGATGCCATGGCAGGCACCTGTAATCCCATTACTTGGGAGGCTGAGGCAGGAGAATCACTTGAACCTGGGAGGTGGAGGTTGCAGTGAGCCAAGATTGCGCCATTGCACTCCAGCCTTGGCCACTCCATTGCAAAAAAAAAAAAAAAAAAAAAAAAGTCTGTAATGTTAGTTAAATGAGTACATTCATCTATAACCATCCCGGGTATTGACTGTAGCTTTGAAAACAAGGGGTTTGTTTTGTTTTGTTTTTGAGATGGAGTCTCACTCTTATAGTCCAGCCAGAGTGCAGTGGTGCAATATCAGCTCACTGCAACTTCTACCTTCCAGGTTCAGGCAGTTCTCCTGCCTCAGTCTCCCGAGTAGCTGGGATTACAGGCACACATCACCATGCCCAGCAAATTTTTTGTGTTTTTAATAGAGGTGGGGTTTCACTATGTTGGCCAAGCTGGTCTTGAACTCCTGACCTCGTGATCCACTCGCCTCAGCCTCCCAAAGTCCTGAGATTACAGGTATGAGCCACCATGCATGGCCCCATCTCTATTTAAAAATAATAATGATTTAAAAATTAGCCAGGCATGGTGGCAGGCATCTGGAGTTCTATCTACTCAAGAGGCTGAGGCAGGAGGATCACTTGAGCCCAGGAGTTCAAGGTTGTAATGAGCTATGATCATGCCACTGCACTCTAACCTGGGCAAAAGAATGAGACTTCCATCTCTAAAATAAATACATAAGTAATAAAGGAAAGAGGATTGCCAACTGGAGGTCTGAAAATCAGAATTTAACCCAGAAATGTGTTTTTGTTTGGCTGGCAAAACACTTTATTTAAAAAATTGAGCCACTGGCCAGGTGCGATGACTCACCCTATAATCCCAGCAGTTTGGATGGCCAAGGTGGGCAGATCACCTGAGGTTGGGAGTTTGAGACCAGCCTGACCAACATGGAGAAACCTTGTCTCTACTAAAAATATAAAAATTAGCTGGGCATGGTGGTGTATACCTGTAATCCCAGCTACTTGGGAGGCTGAGGCAGTAGAATCACTTAAACCTGGGAAGCGGAGGTTGCAGTGAGACAAGATCTCGCCATTGCACTCCAGCCTGGGCAACAAGAGGGAAAGTCCATCTCAAAAAAAAAAAAAAAATTAAAAAATTGAGCCACCATTTAAAACTCAACAAACATCAGCTGCAGATTTCCAATGTCTCTTGAAAACTCCTAGAATGGGTGGGGCTGGTGGTTCATGCCTGTAATCCTAGCACTTTGGGAGGCAGAGGCAGGAGCATTGCTTGAGCTCAGGAGTTTGAGACCAGTCTGGGCCCCGTCTATTAAAAATAAAAAGACAAATGAAAATTTCTGGTCAGGTGTAGTGGCTCACACCTGTAATCCCAGCACTTTGGGAGGCTAAGGCGGGTGGATCACTTGAGGTCAGGAGTTCAAGACCAGACTGGCCAACATGGTAAAATCTCGTCTCTACTGAAAATACAAAAAAATAAATAAAAAAACAAAACAACCTTAGCTGGGCGTGGTGGGCAGGTGCCTATAATCTTAGCTACTTAGGAGGCTGAGGAAGGAGAATTGCTTGAACCTAGGAGGCAGAGGTTGCAGTGAGCCAAGTTCACACCACTGCACTCTAGCCTGGGGTGACAAAGCAAGACTCCATCTCAAAAAAAAAAATTTTAAGATGTGGCAACCCTGTGCCCACATCTCCCCTGGCAACAAGCAGCCACAATTCAATAGTAGCTTCCTCTTTACAAAGGGCATGCAACCCCAGTTCGCCACAGTCTCCACCCCTCTCTTCTGTTGCCCAAGGATGAGGCTGAAATTTGAATTTCAAATAGATTACCATAGCATTTGAACTGCTATTTTTCTTTCAACAAAGCAATATTTCTAAGTATCCATTTCTTTATTAGAATTTAGAAAGAAAGTCAGGTGGAAAGGCATTTTTTAATCTGAAGAGTAACCCTAAGTACTGTGTTATGCAAAGAAAGATTACTCAAGGCTCCCTGGCATTTAGTTCTGGAACTTTTGAACTTTGGATTCTTGCTGAAACCTGTCAGAAGCTGACAAGACAAGGAGGGAGGGGGCTGAGTGTGGGGGGAGTGGAGAGAACAGGAGTTTCTAGAACTCAGTTTGCAGCGTCCTCACTACAGTCTCAGCTGTTAAGGAAAGAAACTGAATTCCTTGAGGCTCTGGGAAATGGGAGATGAACAAACTGCTCTTTTCTTCTGATTCCTGAATAGGACAGTGGTTTTTGGCATGGCTTAATTATATAAGACAAGAGAAGGAATTTTGCAGCAATATGTGTTAAATGGTGACTCCAGTCATGCGCCACATAAAGACATTTCAGTCAACAACGGACTGCAAACACAATGGTGGTCCCATAAGATTATAATATCAGGTTTTGGCTGAGCTCAGTGGCTCATGCCTGTAATCCCAGCACTTCTGGAGACCGAGGTGGACAGATGACTTGAAGTCAAAAGTTCGAGA
Organism: Alouatta palliata; assembly: GCA_004027835.1. NCBI lineage: Eukaryota > Metazoa > Chordata > Mammalia > Primates > Atelidae > Alouatta > Alouatta palliata. Next base: position 11,728 of record PVKV010025424.1, on the reverse strand, counting down.
CCAGCCTGGCCAACATGGCGAAAACCTGTCTCTACCCAAAATACAAAAAATTAGCCAGGCATGGTGGTGGATGCCTGTAACCAGCTACTTGGGAGGCTGAGGCAGGAGAATCGGTTGAACCCCAGAGGTGGAGGCTGCAATGAGCCAAGACCGCACCATTGCACTGCAGCCTGGGTGACAGAATGAGCCTCCATCTCAAAAAAAATAATAAAGGCCAGGCGTTGTGGCTCATGCCTGTAATCCCAGCACTTTGGTAGGCCGAGGCAGGTGAATCACGAGGTCAGGAGTTTGAGATCAGCATAGCCAACATAGTGAAACCCTGTCTTTACTAAAAAGAAATACAAAAAATTAGCTGGGCGTAGTGGTGGGCACCTATAATCCCAGCTACTCAGGAGGCTGAGGCAGAAGAATCGCTTGAACCCGGAAGGCAGAGTTTGCATTGAGCTGAGATTGTGCCACTGCACTCCAGCCCAGGCAACAGTGATACTCCGTCTTAAACAAACAAATAAATAAATAATAAATAATGCTGGGCACAGTGGCTCACGCCTGTAATCCCAGCACTTTAGGAGGCTGAGCTGGGCGGATCATGAAGTCAGATCGAGACCATCCTGGCTAACACGGTGAAACCCCATCTCTACCAAAAATACAAAAAAATTAGCTAGGCATGGTGGTGCGTGCCTGTAGTCCCAGCTACTTGGGAGGCTAAGGCAGGAGAATTGCTTGAACCTGGGAGGTGGAGGTTGCAGTGAGCAGAGATGGTGCCACTGCACTCCAGCCTGGGCAACAGATCAAGACTCCGTCTCAAAAAACAGTAATAGGCTGGGTGCGGTGGCTCATGCCTGTAATCCTAGCACTTTGGGAGGCCAAGGTGGGTGGATCACCTGAGGTCAGGAGTTCAAGACCAGCCTGGCCATCATGGTGAAACCCCATCTTAAAAATAATAATAATAATAAATAAAATAAATAAAATAAAAAACAAAAAACAACAATAATAATACCAGGTTTTTACCGTACCTTTCCTATGTTTAACTGTGTTTAGATACTCAACTACTTCCTATTGCATTTCAATGGCCTATAGTATTCAGCACGGTAACACGCACAGGTTTGTAGCCTGGGAGCAATAGGCTAGGCCTACAGCCTCGCTGTGCAGTGGGCGATACCATCTAGGTTAGTGCAAGTGCACTCTGTGATGCTCCCCCAATGACAAAATTCCCTGAGGACCCCCTTCTCAGCACACGTCCCCACTGTTAAGCAACGCACGACTATTTTTGATTATATGCATTTTTTGCTCTTCCATAAGTAGTGTACTACCACTCTTAAAAATTACTAGGACAGCCGGGCGCTGTGGCTCACGCCTGTAATCCCAGCTCTTAGGGAGGCAGAGGCGGGAGGATAGCTTGAGCCCAGGAGTTCGAGACCTGCCTGGGCGGTATAGCGAGACCCCGTTCTCCACAAAAAGGAAAAAAACAAAAAGATCAAAAAAATAAAAATAAAAATTACTAGGACAGGCGCAGTGGCTCACACTTGTAATCCCAGCAATTTGGGAGGTCGAGGCAGGAGGATCATTTGAGGTCAGGAGTTCGAGACCAGCCTGGCCAACATGGCGAGATCCCATCTCTACTAAAAAAATACGAAAGTTAGCTGAGTGTGGTGGTGTGTGCCCGTAATCCCAGCTACTTGGCTGAGGTAGGAGAATCGCTTGACTCTGGGCAACAGGGACTGCAGTGAGTGGAGATCGTGCCGCTACTACCACAGCCTGGGTGACAGAGTGAGAAAAAGAAATTACCGGCCTGTGGCTTACACTGGTAATCACGACACTTTGGGAGGCTGAGGCAGGCAGATCACTTGAGTCTAGGAGTTTGCAACCAGCCTGGGAGACATGGCAAAACCCTGTCTCTACAAAAAAATACAAAAAACGAGCTGGGCATGGTGGGACATGCCTGTATTCCCAGCTACTCAGAAGGCTGAGGTAGGATAGCTTGAGTCTGGGAGGTTGAGGCTGCAGTGAGCTTTGATCACACCCCTGCATTCTAACCTCGGCAACAGAGAGAGACCCTGTCTCAACAACAACAACAGAAAATTATTAAATTGAAAGGTATTTTTTTCTCTGCCTTTCTTTTTTTTTTGAGACAGAGTCTCACTCTGTTGCCCCGGCTGGAGTGCAGTGGGGCGATTTTGGCTCACTGCAACCTCTGCCTTCCAGGTTCAAGCGATTCTTCTGACTCAGCCTCCCAGGTAGCTGGGACTACAGACACGTACCACCATGTCCAGCTAATTTTTGTATTTTTAGGAGAGACAGGGTTTCACCATATTGGCCAGGCTGGTCTTGAACTCCTGACCCTGTGATCTGCCTGCCTCGGCCTCTCAAAGTGCTGGGATTATAGGCATGAGCCACCACGCCGGGCCAAAAGGTATTTTTTTAAAGATACGACTAAAGAGTGATTAAGGAAGATGGGATTATTGTTGATTCTCTAGTAACAATCTAGCGTTCTGGGATTTTCGATCTGCTGAGTATTCTCTCTGTATCTCCTCTTCCTGTCTCTGAATTCAACCGTTCATCACCTCTGGGGAGAGATATAGCAAGGGCCCCTATATCACAGAGATACTATCTTTTCAGCTCGTGTTTTCAAATGTCCAAAGCACATTATACGCAGTCATATCCAGGCCGTAGCATTAAGTAAAGTATGAGGCAGAAGAGCTTGTTTCACTTGCTAAAGTTCACTTGGAGGATAAAAAGAAAACTGTGGAGCCCCTGGACTCAAAGGGCTTTTTGGAGAAATGTTTCTGCTGCTGCTTTCTTTTTGTTTTTTTTTGAGACGGTCTCATTTTGTCGCCCAGGCTAAAGTGCAGTAGCACCACCTCCGCTCACTGCAACGTCCTCCTCCTGGGTTCAAGCAGGTCTTCTGCTTCAGCCTCCCGAGTAGCTGGAACTACAGGTGCCTGCCACCACGCCCAGGTAATTTTCATATTTTTAGTAGAGATGGGGTTTCGCCCTGTTGGCCGGGATGGTCTTGAACTCCTAACCTCAGAATATCCACCCACCTCGGCCTCCCAAAGTGCTGAGATTACTGATGTGAGCCAGTGCACCTGGCTGGAGAAATGTTGGATTTAGGTCTGTGCAGGGAAAAGTACAAGGGGTGAGAGAAAGTTATCGGACTGCCAGCGTTGCATCCAGTAGACTCAGGTGGCAAGCTGAAGGGGCCCCTGCGGGCCTAGAAGGATCATTTGAGTATCTATGAGGATGATAACTGAAATGAGTTGAAATATATCAAACATATTTTATCCATAAATTCATAATTACACTTCTTTTTTGAGATGGAGTCTCATTCTGTCGTCCAGGTTGGAGTGCGTGATCTCGGCTCACTGCAACCTTCACCTCCCAGGTTCAAGTGATTCTTGTGCCTCGGCCACCCATGTAGTTGAAATTACAGGCATGTGCTACCACACCCAGGTAATTTTTATATTTTTAGTAGAGATGGGGTTTCACCATGTCAGTCATGCTGGTTTCTGACTCCTGGCTTCAAGTGATCCACCCGCCTCAGCCTCCCAAAGTGTTGGGATTTACAGGTGTAAGCCACAATGCCCGGCTGAGGTTTTTTTTTAATGGAGTTTTGCTCTTGTTACCCAGGCTGGAGTGCAATGGTGTGATCTCAGCTCACTGCAACCTCTGCCTCCCAGGTTCAAGCAATTCTTCTGCCTCAGCCTCCCGAGTAGCTGGAATTACAGGTATTTGCCACCACACCCGGCTAATTTTGTATTTTTAGTAAAGACAGGGTTTCTCCATGTTGGTCAGGCTGGTCTCTAACTCCCAACCTCAGGTGATCTGCCCGAGTCGGCCTCCGAAAGTGCTGGGATTATAGACGTAAGGCACCACACCCAGCCAGCTGAAGTTTTTTTAAAAGTATAATTATGAGGCCGGGATGCAGTGGCTCATGCCTGTAATCTCAGTGACTATAGACAGTATATATATAATGCTTAGTACACTTAGCATATAGTAGATATATAGTAGTGCACATTAAAGCTATGATTAATTATATGAGGTCAGTATTATAGACCCTATTTTACAGTAAGGGAAAATATAAGTTCAGAGAACACAGTGAACTTTTTAAGATCGCCCTGAAAATAAGTGCCAAACCAAAGGTTTTAATTTAGGATTATTGGCCTGCAAAGGCCACACAACTTGTGGTGTGCTACTAAATGTTTACAACTGGCCCACCAGGTATAGTTTGGATAAATTTGGCTGATATTTAAATTTATATTAACAAGTCAGATGAAGTGAAACAATGATAGTGTATATTGGAACTCGGCTTTTTTTTTTTTTGAGACAGGGTTTTGATGTGTCACCTAGGCTGGAGTGCAGGGGTATACTCTCAGCTCACTGCAGCCTCAACCTCCTGGGTTCAGGTGATTCTCCCGCCTCAGCCTCAAGAGTAACCAGGACTACAGGCACGCACCACCACGCAGCTAATTTTTGTATTCTTTTTTAGAGACAGGGTTTTGCCATGTTGTCTAGGCTGGTCTTGAACTCCTGGGCTCAAGGGATCCACCGCCTTGGCCTCCCAAAGTGCTGGGATTACAGGGGTGAGACACTGCACTCAGTGAACTTTGCTCATTTCTCAGTGCAAGCAACATTTTTGTTGAATTGGATCTTGAATATTGCAAGATTTTTCTCGATTTGTTGTAATATTCATAATGTAATGGTTACAGATATGATACCCTTTTGAGTTTGACCTGCCTTATTAACATTCTCTCAGGCCAGGCCCAGTGGCTCACTCCTGTAATCTCAGCACTTTGGGAGGTCAAGGCAGGTGGATCACCTGAGGTCATGAGTTGGAGACCAGCCTGGTCAACATGGTGAAACCCCATCTGTAGCTGATGTGACAGTGCACACCTGTCATCCCAGCTATGTGGGAGGCTGAGGCAGGAGAATCACTTGAACCCAGGAGGTGGAGGTTGCAGTGAGCCAAGATCGTGCCATCCCACTCCAGCCCGGGCGATAGAGCGAGACTCCATCTCAAAAAAAAAAAAAAAATCCTATTACTTTCTCAAACCTGGACGATCAACTCAACAAATAAAGCCAGGATTTGTAGTGTCTGCTGACGGCTCTTGTGTAAATACTTCCACCATGGTTTATTTTTTATTTTTATTTTTATTTTAAAGACAGGGTCTTGCTTTGTCACTCGGGCTGGAGTGCAGTGGCCACTATATTGCCCAGACCGGCCTTGAACTCCTGGCCTCAAGCTGTGCTCCAGCCTGGGCCCCTAAAGCACTGGGATTACAGGTATGAGTCACCGTGCCTTGTGGGCAGTCCTAGGTTATTTATATCAACCTGGGCAGTCTGATTCCTGGGCCCAGTTACTACTATGTATAGACCACAGACTCCGTTGTGCAAGCATATTACTTTCTTAGATTTCTAGAGTTCATGTTCATTGATTTTATTTTATTTATTTATTTATTTATTTATTTATTTATTTATTTATTTTTGAAATGGAGTCTCACTCTGTCACCCAGTCTGGGTGCAATGGTGTGATCTCAGCTCACTGCAACCTCTGCCTCCCGGGTTCAAGCGATTCTCCTGCCTCAGCCTCCTGGGTAGTTGGGATTACAGGTGTGCACCACCGTGCCCAGCTAATTTTTTGTATTTTTAGTGAAACGGGGTTTCTCCCTGTTGGTCAGGCTGGTCTCAAACTCCTGACCTTGTGATCTGCCCGCCTCAGCCTCCCAAAGTGCTGGGATTAGAGGCATGAGCCACCATGCCTGGCCTTCCTTTTTTTTTTTTTTTTTTTTTTTT
>PVKV010025423.1:9908-29776 GCA_004027835.1 Alouatta palliata | reverse complement strand
AGCACTTTGGGAGGCCGAGGCGGGTGGATCACGAGGTCAAGAGATCGAGACCATCCTGGTCAACATGGTGAAACCCCATCTCTACTAAAAATACAAAAATTAGCTGGGCATGGTGGCACGTGCCTGTAGTCCCAGCTACTCGGGAGGCTGAGGCAGGAGAATTGCTTGAACCCAGGAGGCGGAGGTTGCGGTGAGCCAACATCGCGCCATTGCACTCCAGCCTGGGCAACAAGAGCGAAACTCCGTCCAAAAAAAAAAAAAAAAAGAGATACTGATAAGGTAGTGATTTGGTCAAAATGCATAAAACCGTTTACTAAAACAAGCGAATTCTCCTATACATAAATTATACCTCAATAAACCTAACCTTAAAAAGACATACATAAGCATATGTGCTTATTTTTCAAAAAGAGAAGAAAGGTAAACCAGAATATGATTACCTAACAGGTCAGAAAGAATGGAAGTAGAAAAGACAGAATGAGATGCAGTGGCTCACACCTATAATCCCAGCACTTAGGGAGGCCAAGACAGGCGGATCACCTGAGGTCAGGAGTTCAAGACCAGCATGACCAACATGGAGAAACCCCATCTCTACTGAAAATACACAATTAGCCGGGCATGGTGGTGCATGCCTGTAATCCTAGCTACTCGGGAGGCTGAGGGAGGAAAATCACTTGAACTCAGGAGGCAGAGGTTGTGGTGAGCCAAGATCGTGCCACTGCACTCCAGCCTGGGCAACAACAGCAAAACTCTAACTACAAAAAAAAAAAAAAAAGAATGAGACCAAGACTCTAAATATACCTTTTAACTTTCAAGCTGCGTAAATGTTTTTTATATATCTGAAAAAATTAGAGAAAATAAAACTGCCAAAAGACAATTTCTATTAGATGAAGGAGGTAACTGGAGCTTTATTATATACAAAGAACTCCAAGAAAGAATAAAAATGTACAAGAACTCACAACATCTGTCAAAAAAATTCTATTTTTTATCTAAAAAAAATTTTGAGAAGGGGTCTCCTCTGCCACCCAGGTTGGAATGCAGTGGCGTGATCACAGCTCACTGCAGCTTTGACTTCCTGGACTCAAACAATCCTCCTGCCTCAGCCTCCACAATACCTGGGACTATATAGCACGTGCCACCACATCTGGCTAATTGTCTTATTTTTTTGTAGAGACAAGGGCTTGCTATGTTGCCCAGCTGGTCTTCAACTCCTGGCCTAAAGCAATCCTCCTACCATGGCCTCCCAAAGCACCGGGATTACAAGCGTGAGCCATACCACGCCACTGTTAAAAAGGATTCTATTCAAACTCAAATTCCTACTTTTATGAAGATACTTTTTTTTTTTTTTTTTTTGAGACGGAGTTTCGCTTATTACCCAGGCTAGAGTGCAATGGCACGATCTCGGCTCACCGCAACCTCTGCCTCCTGGGTTCAAGCAGTTCTCTTGCCTCAGCCTCCCGAGTAGCTGGGACTACAGGCACGTGCCACCACGCCCAGCTAATTTTTGTATTTTTAGTAGAGACGGAGTTTCACCATGTTGACCAGGATGGTCTCGATCTCTTGACCTCGTGATCCACCCACCTCGGCCTCCCAAAGTGCTGGGATTACAGGCGTGAGCCACCGCGCCCAGCCTTTGAAGATACTTATTTGGATTAAACTTTCATAATCATTTAAAAGATTCAAAATAATTTCAAACCAATGATTACACAACTACCTACCTCCAACTGAATGAGAAACTGTTCCTTCCCTTACCCAATTGTCAATCCTAACCTAACTATGATTCTAGGTGGTACTTTTTACTTTCTGGCTTTAGTGTCATTAATATTTTATACCCAATATTCTCTCCCTAATCAGAAGTAAATAAATGGAGATAGAGGAAACTGCCAAATTAATTCAAATTAGGTTTATAAATGAGAAGACTTTTCAGCACTGATGCCAAAATAATTATGAGAGAACTTATGAGCACTTTTCCTATTCTCCCAGTCCATAGCTTTCCCTCTTCTAAATTCCTAGAGCCCTTACCTAACCTTAGTTATACAAATTTATCCTTCCCCACACTGCTCCATACGAAGACTAAAACATCTTAAGGACAAAAAGGTCTTTCTTGGGTGTTTGCTATTTAAGAGACACTGAAATAGGAAATGTTAACCAGAAATCTTTGGTGGCAATAGAGAAAATAATGTTGGGCAGAGAACAAAATCACTCCAAGGCCGGGTGCAGTGGCTCATGCCTATAATCCCAGAACTTTGGGAGAATGAGGCAGGTGGATCATCTGAGGTCAGGAGATCAAGACTGTCCTGGTCAACATGGTGAAACCCCATCCTACTAAAAATACAAAAATTAGCCAGGTGTGTCTCAGGAGGCTGAGGCAGGAAAATCGCTTGAACTTTGGAGGCAGAGGTTGCAATGAGCCAAGATCGCGCCACTGCACTCCAGCCTAGGTGACAGGGCAAGACTTCGTCTCAAAAAAATAAAAAAAAATTTTAAAAAAAATCACCCCAAACTAAGAATTCCAAAAATCAAAGATATTGGGGATCATTAACAAGACCAACTAGAAGATGAGCATCATCAGGATGAGTACTCCTCCTGTTGGCATGTTGGGTAACATAGTGTAGGGTAAACTTAGTAATATCATTAAGCACTGGGGCTCTGGAGCAACACTACCAGCATTTCAATCCCAACCCAGCTACTTATCCCAGCTACTTATTACCAATGCAATTTTAGGCCTGAGTTTTATGACCTATAAAATGGAAACCCTATCTCATAGAGAGGTTTCAAAAGTCAAATAAGAAAATGTTCAGTACAGAGCCTTCAGACACAAGAAATACTCAAAAAGCATAGCTATTATGACTTATGAAAAGAACACTATTAACCCTAGACAGGCTCAGATCTACCAGCCACAAGCTACATGGTCTACAGATGATCATTTAAACTCTAAGCTTCAAATGGGTAGGAATTTTTGAACATTTTGTTCACTATGTATTCCTAACTGCCTAGAACAGTGTCTGGCACATGACAGACATTCAATAAATATTTGTTGATTGGGTCCTAAGACTCTTTTTCAGTATAAAATCTCATGCTGAGAAAATAAAACTACTTACTGGATGCCAGTGCTTCTGCTTCAGTGGAAGGAACCTTGTAGATTTTTCCACCCTTATAGACAAAGCTTCCTTCAGTCACTTTAAAATCCAGATAGCGAGTTACCTCTGTATAAAGCAGCATCTTAACCAGCTGACCTAGAAAAGTCACATAATTCAAACTATAACTTAAGTCTATAAACTATAAAGAACATTTACTATTACTAACAGCTTCTCAAATTTTTCCTAACAATGTTCAACAACTCCAATGAAATAATCATTTTTTTAGAGACAGAGTCTGCCTCTGTTGCCTAGGCTACTGTGCAGTAGTGCTATCACAAGCTCACTGCAATCTCAGCCTTCTGGGCTCATGCAGTTCTCCGGCCTGACACTCCCAATTACCTGGCACCACCACACCTGGCTAATTTCTTTTTTGGTACTGTTTTGTAGAGACTGGGCTTTGCCATGTTGCCCAGGCTGATCTCAAACTCCTGAGCTCAAACAATCCACCCACCTTGGCCTCCCAAAATGCTGGGATTACAGGCATGAGCCACTGTGCCTGGCCCAAATTAATCTCCAAAGCTGTATTTTAAATGGGACAACCAAAATGCATACCTATCACACTGCACATTACAAGTTTTAGTTGCTTTCTTCCTACTCAAGGTGGAATACATAGGTTTATTCTTTTTTTTCTCTTTTTTTTTTTTTTTGTGAGACAAAGTCTCGCTCTGTTGCCCAGGCTGGAGTGCAGTGGCATGATCTTGGCTCACTGCAAACTGCCTCCCAGGTTCAAGTGATTCTCCTGCCTCAGGCTCCTGAGTAGCTGGGATTACAGGTGCACACTACCATGCCCAGCTAATTTTTGTGCTTTTAATAGAGATGGGGTTTTACCATGTTGGTCAGACTGGTCTCGAACTCCTGACCTCACGATCCACCCACCTTGGCCTCCCCAAAGAACTGGGATTACAGGCGTGAGCCACGGCGCCCAGCCTGGTTTTTACTTAATGTTACAACTTTAAAGTTAATAATTCTATCAACCTGCTTTTGGAAAAGCAATAAAAAATTTATTAGAGGTATGAGGTTCAGAATTAGAGTATTATTGGCCAGGCACATGTGGCTCATACCTGTAATCCCAGCACTTTGGGATGCCAAGGAGGGAGGACTGTCTGAGCCCAACAGTCCAAGACCAACCCACACAACACAGTGAGACCTCATCTCTACCATAACACAAAAAAATTAGCCAGGTGTGATGGGACACCCAGTTAATCAGGACATTGAAGTGAGAGGATCACTTGAGCCTAGGAGGTCAAGGCTGCAGTGAGCTATGATTGCATCACGACACTCCAGACTGGGTAACCCAGTGAAACTCCTGTGTCTAAAATTAAAATAATAAAACCAACCAAAAGAATATAAACTCAAGAAATGAAAAAGGATAGTAGATGCTTTATTTCATGCGACACAAACAGACCTATAACCAAAAATTTATTTCTTCAATGTCATCTCAGAAAAAAGTACTAACATTACAGCAATTTAAAAAAATACTTAGCCTGTAATCCCAGCACTTTGGGAGGCTGAGGCAGGTATATCACTTGAGGTCAGGAGTTGGAGACCAGCCTGGCCGACATGGTAAAACCCCATCTCTACTGAAAGTACAAAAATTAGCCGGGCATGGTGGCACACACCTGTAATCCCAGCTACTTGGGAGGCTGAGGCAGGAGAATCACCTGAACCCGGGAGGTGGAGGTTGTAGTGACCCAAGATCACGCCACTGCACTGCACTCCTGCTTAGGTGACGGAGCAAGATTCCATTTCAAAAAAAAAAAAAAAAAAAAAAAAAAAAGAATAGCTCCTCTAAAATAAAAAAAAAAAAGTGAAAATATAATTTTAAAACCTACAGACTAGAAAAATATTAAAATAATGCTGTTTGTAAAGGCCCAGTTATCTAAGACTGTCATAGAGGCATCAACAGGTAAGTCTGTGCCAAAGGCTTACAATCTTGGTAGGTATTATGCCACAGCATCGTTTGTTTCTCCAGAACCAATTACTAGTAAGTCACAACCCCTTCCATCCTTTCCTAACTGACTTAAGACATCTAATAGACTATGTTACTCACCATGATGTTCCATTCAACAAAATCCAGTTCTTCATACCCGAAATAGTACTCTCTGTCAAAAGCTAGTTTTGGCATTCAAATTGCAATCAAAGTACTGTCATAAATTTAGGTTAGAATTCTTTACCATTAGCCATAAGGAACTTGGGAATCAAGTCAACATTCCAGTCTCTTCCTCTCCCCATTGACTCTGGTGGTGATCCTGGTATTTTAAATCTTTTGTATAACTAAAAGCAAGGACAAAAATACCCATAATGCAACAACATTTCATTTTTATTACAATATGTACATATTTTTTATTAAGTGCTTTTAGTATAATAATGCCACTACGCTAGTAAAATATGAAGGCATTTCATCTTTTATTAGATAAAATTTTTAACAAGGTTCCAATACATATGTAAATTACTAAACTCATAAATGTTAAAATTAACAACTATGGCAGAAGTGAGTTTTGTTTTTCACTAGCAGAAAATATAAAAGGCCAGATGCAGTGACTCATGCCTATAATCCCAACACTTTAGAAGGCCAAGGCGAGTGGATCCCTTGAGGTCAGGAGTTTGAGACCATCCTGGCCAACATGGTGAAACCCCATCTCTACTAAAAATACAAAAATTGGCCAGGTACGGTGGCTCACACCTGTAATCCCAGCACTTTGGGAGGCTGAGGCAGGCGGATTATGAGGTCAGGAGTTCAAGAGCAGCCTGGTCAAGATGGTAAGACTCCATCTCTACCAAAAATACAAAAATTAGCCAGGCGCAGTGGCAGGCTGGCTCACACCTGTAATCCCAGCTACTTGGGAGGCTGAGGCAGAAGAATCACTTGAACCCAGGAGGCGGAAGTTGCAGTGAGCCATCGTGCCACTGCACTCCAGTCTGGCAAAAGAACAAGACTCCATCTCAAAAAAAAAAAAAAAAAAAAAAGAAAGAAAGAAAAAAAACCTGGCTAGGTGTGGTGGCATGTGCTGTAATCCCAGCTACTCGAGAGACTGAGGCAGGAGAATCATGTGAACCTGGGAGGTGGAGGTTGCGGTGAGCCAAAGTAGCACCACTGTACTCCAGCCTGAGTGACAAACCAAGACTCCATCTCAAAAAATCAATCAATAAATAAATAAAACAAGACTGTCTGTCAGGTAGTATATGCAGAACTCGGGTGTCACTGACAAACAGAAATCATTTAAATTCATTCTCTCCCAAATAAAAAGCTATCAAAGGCTTAATTTTGCTTTTGCATTATGTAAGGAATCCAAAATAAACTTTAGATTCTTCCTAATCAAAAAAGACAATTAAAATTTGTTTGTTAACTTACAATTTTTTAGCTTTCCTAAAGTGTAACTGATAGATAAAAAAACTGCCTATTTCCGGCATACATTTTGGTGAGTCTGGACATAGGGTACACCCATAATATCACAAGGTACCAATCATATCCATCACCTCCAAAAATGTCCTTTTTTCTTTTATGATGTTTTGTGTTAAGAATACTCAATTTATAATTCACATGAATTGAAATGAAGCTCAGATTTAAAAAAGCTTGTAGTTTAAAGTTGAGAACAGTCACTCAAGCTCATGAATCCTACTAAGATAGAACAGAATAAGACAACTGGTAGACATTTATTCAATAAAAATTCTGGCTGGGCATGGTGGCTCATGCCTGTAATCCCAGCACTTTGGGAGGCAGAGCCAGGTGTTCGAGACCAGCCTGATCAACATGGTGAAACCCCACCTCTACTAAAAATACAAAAAATTAGCCAGGCATGGTGGTGCATGCTTGTAGTCCCAGCTACTCAGGAGGCTGAGGCATGAGAATCATTTGAACCCAGGAAGTGGAGGTTGCAGTGGGCTGAGATCGTGCCATTGCGCTGCAGCCTGGGTGACAGAGAAAGACTCTGCCTCAAAAAATTCACAACTCTTTGAATATCTCTGGGGAGAAAAAAAGGAAAAGAAATGTTACTCATCATATTGAAGATCAGCTAAGAAATACACTAGGCCAGGCACAGAGGCTTACACTTGCAACCTCAGCACTTTGGAAGGCCAAGGTGGGCAGATCACTTGAGGCCAGGAGTTCAAGATCAGCATGGCCAACAAGGCAAAACCCCACCTCTACTAAAAACATTTTAAAATTTAGCTAGGCGTGGTGGTCCACACCTGTAATCCCAGCTACTCAGGAGGCTGAGGCACAAGAAACACTGGAACCCAGGAGGTGGAGGTTGCAGTGAACCAAGACTGTACCACTACACTCCAGCCCGGGCAACAGAGCAAGATTCCATCTCAAAAATAATAATAATAATAATAAGGAAAAAAAAATTGTGGGGAGACTTGTAAATTAAGAGAATAAAGAGGTACCCAAGCAGTGTGGCTCTCACCTATAATCACAACACTTTGGGAGGCGAGGGTGAGAGGACACTTGAGGCCAGGAGTTTGAGACCAGCCTGGGCAACATAGAGAGACCCCATCTCTACAAAAATAAAATTAGCCAGGCAGGTGGTATGCATCTTTACCCCTGCTACTTAGGAGGCTGATGCAGGAGGATTTCTTGAGTACAGGATTTCAAGGCTATGGCAAGCTACAATCGCACCAATAAACTTCACCCTGGGCAACAGAGCAAGACCCTATCTCTTAAAAACAAACAACAACAAAGAATAAAGCAGTCAGGTGTGGTGGCTCGTATCTGTTATCCCAGCACTTTGGGAGGGCAAGGTGGGTAGATCACATGAGGTCAGGGGTTCCAGACCAGCCTGGCCATCATGGTGGAACCCTATCTCTACTAAAAATACAAAAGTTAGCTAGGCATGGTAGTGCATGCCTGTAATCCCAGCTACTCAAGAAGCTGAGGCAGAATAATCACCTAAACCTAGAAGGTGGAAGCTACAGGGAGCCAAGATCGTGCCACTGCACTCCAGCCTGGGCGGCAGAGTAAGATTCTGTCTCAAAAATAAATAAATAAATAAATAAAGAGAAAATCATACCAAAGGTGACTGTGACATTGAACTTTTATTAATCCTGGTTTAAAAAAACAAAAGAAGGCCAGGCACAGTAGCTCACGCTTGTAATCCTAACACTTTGGGAGGCCGAGGTGGGTGGATCACCTGAGGTTCAGGAGTTTAAGACCACTCTGGCCATCATGGTGAAACCCCATCTCTAAAAAAAAAAAGAAAAAAGAAATAAAATAAAATAAAAATAAAAAAACAAAAGACTACTGAACAGCTATGTAAGAGATTATTAGGATCACTGGGAAATCTGAATATTGTCCTGGATATGAAAATGGCACTATGCTTATGGGGGAGAATGTTATTCTTAGCAGATGAAGGCTGAAATATTTTGCTCAAGTCTCATGATGTCTTACTACTTTCAATGCATCAAAACCAGTAACAAGAAGAGAGACATGAAAAAAATACAGAAAACAAAAACCAAAAAAAAAAAAAAGAAAAAGAAAAAAATACAGAAAACATTAACTGCCTAACTCCAAAGATTTTTTTATACATTGTATTCTTTTTGTTGTTTTTTTTTTGAGACAGAGTCTCACTTTGTCACCAGGCTGGAGTGCAATGGCCCAATCGGCTCACTGCAACCTCTGTCTCCCGGCTTCAAGTGATTCTCCTGCCTCAGCCTCCCGAGTAGTTGGGGCTACAGGTGCACACCACCACGCCCAGCTAATTTTTAAATTTTTAATACAGACGGGTTTCACTATGTTGGCCAGGATGGTTTTGATCTCTTGACCTTGTGATCTGCCTGCCTCGGCCTCAAAAAGTGCTAGGATTACAAGCGTTCAGTGAACTACCGTGCCCGGCCACATTGTATTATTCTTTAAACTTTTCTGTATTACTGAATACAGAAAAAAATCCTTTTTGGTAAGTATTAGGTCTAATATGTCACTGCTTAAAGTCACTGATGAGATCTATCTCCCGTAAAACACAGTACAGGTCATATCCATACATGTGGGTGGTCAACAAACCTCACACACAGAAACAAATCAGTAAATATAGTAAACACACTGTGAAAATGCTATATGTGTCCATGTTTAAAAAAAGTAGGAAACACAGCAGTGTAACAAAAGGAACTAATAAGCTTTGTAGTCACATAACTTAAGTTTACAACCCATCTCAGATTTTAACACCACAGAGACTATTTTGTAATCTGACAAATGGAGATTAAAAAAAAAACAACAACATCTTTAACTGAGAGAATAAAAACCACTGGAAAGCACTGGCACATCAGGCAATCCTCTATCCTTCCTTTCTAGACTATATTCCATTAACTCTGAGAGAAGAAATAGCTGCTCCGTATAGCAATGAAAGTCAAAACGTAGATTTATATGAGCTTCAAACTAGAAACTCCTGAAAAATAGTGCTCCAGCTATTCTATTTAATAAAACAAAATTAAGACCATCTCTAAGGAAAAAGGAAGAGATTCACAAGTGAAATACTCACAATATGTGAAAGATGTTATGAAACTGACTAATACAGCTGGGCATGGTGGCTCACGCCTGCAATCCTAGCACTTTGGGAGGCCGAGGTGGGTGGATCACCTGAGGTCAGGAGTTCAAGACCAGCCTGGCCATCATGGTGAAACCCCATCTTTAAAAAAATAAATAAATAAAAAAGAAATTGACTAATACTTACATCTTCCAGTGGTGTTATAGATGCACTCTCTCCTCCATAGTAAGGGTTTCGATCCATATGAAGAACTTTCTTGCCATTCACTGACATTATACCGGACAGGATACATTCCTATAGAAAAAGCATAGTATCTTGAAAAGTTCTACAGCATGTTTAAAACAGATTATTTTTTTAAAGCCCGCCATTACACATTCTCTTAATTATACTTACATTCATGCAACATGTGATTTAATTTATGGAAAAAGCCCTTAAGAAACCAGGGGTCCAAGTGTGGCCTGTGGGCCCTGTGCGTCCCAAAATTAAAACTGTTTCCATAACAACACTAAGACATTAGTCACCTTTTTATATTTATTTATTTATTTTTATTTATTTTTTAAGTGGGCAAATTGTATTTATTTTTTATTTATTTATTTTTTTGAGACAGAGTTTCACTCTTGTTGCCCAGGCTGGAGTGCAACGGCGCAATCTCGGCTCGCTGCAACCTCCGCCTCCCAGGTTCAAGCGATTCTCCTGCCTCAGCCTCCCGAGTAGTTGAGATTACAGGCGCCCACCACCACACCAAGCTAATTTTTTGTATTTGTATTAGACACAGGGTTTCACCACATAGGCCAGGCTGGTCTTGAACTCCTGACCTCAGGTGATTCTCCCGCCTGTGCCGCCCAAAGTGCCGGGATTACAGGTGTGAGCCATGGCACCCAGCCTACTTACCTTTTTAAACACTGTTGATATTTCCACTCAAGATGTAAAATTAATGGTGGATAAAACAAATATGACAGGGCTCTAAACTATACCAGAAGTCATTACATTCTTCATCCCTAGGCATTCACTTGAGAATGTCCTTGATAAAAGCACTGCAAAGTAACTTTACTGGCCAGGCATGGTGGCTCACGCCTGCAATCCCAGGACATTGGGAGGCCAAGGCCGGTGGATCGCTTGAGCCCAGGAGTTCCAGACCAGCCTGGGCAACATGGTCAAACCCTGTCTCTATTAAATACACAAAAATTGGCCGGGCATGGTGGTGCATGTCTGTAATTTCAGCTACTCAGGAGGCTGAGGTAGAATCGCTTGAACCCAGGAGGGGGAGGCTGTCGTGAGCTGAGACTACACCACTGCACTCCAGCCTGGGTGACAGAGCAACACTGAGTTGCAAAAAAAAAAAAAAAAAAAAAAAATTCATTACACATACAACCTTCAATAATCATCTTTTAAATATTCTGTGTGACAAAATGGGAAATAGAGAGCACTTTGGCTCATGGAAAACCTTCCGTGCCACTGATCTGTAAGCTGAACTAGCCACTTTTTTACGAATAATCATTTTTATTTAAAAGAACTGACCAACAAACTACGGTTATTCAGATTTAGATATTTGACATTTTCTCAAAGAACAACATAAAGGAAAATAACTGACATATTTGTTGCCAATAACAAAAAGTCAAATTTTAAATGAAAACTAGAATTATGGAAAACTTGGCCAGGTGCGTTTACTCATGCATGTAATCCCAGCACTTTGGGAGGCAGAGGCGGACAGATCACCTAATGTCAGGAGTTCAAGACCCCATCTCTACTAAAACTACAAAAAATTAGATGGATGAGGTAGCAGGTGCCCGTAATCCCAGCTACTCAAGAGGCTGAGGCAGGAGAATCACTTGAGCCTGGGAGGTGGAGGCTGCAGTGAGGCAAGATCTTGCCATTGCACTCCAGCCTGGTGATAGCAAAAGCAAATCTTCATCTTAAAAAAAAAAAAAAAAAAAAGGCCGAACGTAGTGGCTCGCACCTGTAATCCAAGCACTTTGGAGGCCAAGGCGGGTGGATCACCTGAGGTCGGGAGTTCAAGACCTGCCTGACCAACATGGTGAAACCCCGTCTTTATTTAAAAAAAAAGAAAAAAGAAAATATACTCAGGAAGATGGCTTAAGCCCAGGAGTTGGAGACCAGTCCAGGCAACATGGCAAAACCCTATCTCTGCAAAAAATACAAAAATTAGCTGGCCGTGGTGGCGAGTGCCTGCAGTCCTAGCTACTCAAGAGGCTGAGAGGTGGGAGGACTGCTTGAACCCATGAGGGCGAGGGTGCAGTGAGCCGTGATCAGGCCACTGCACTTCAGCCTGGGAGACAAAGTGAGAACCTGAGCTGTGATCAGACCACTGCACTTCAGCCTGGATAACAAAGTAAGATCCTATCTGAATAACAACAACAAAAAAAGTATATGTACATTTAAAATTGTTATGCATGTTAATATATAATGGGTTCATTATTTGTCAGTGAATTATTTATTCCTCCCTTTCTAATATGATCAATATCAATAGCTACAATCCTTGTAACAAAAGCTCTTCAAGATCCTTAATTTTTTTAGAATGTCAACAGATCCTGAGACTAAAAGGTTTGAAAACTAGAGCCCTAAGCAAAGCATCCAGGATAACCACCAATAAATTACAATCAACAGAAAAGTATAAATGACCATTCTCAGGAAAAAGATAAAGCAAGCATGGATACACTAAGACAAAACAAATTAAGAAGAAGGAAAACATTAAAGAATACTAAAGAATGCAATTAATGTGAAGAAATACAAGGATGGGGCCTATAATCACTCAAAAAGGTGATCAGTGTTTTATTTCTTAAAGAGACAAAGAAAATTCCATGTATCTTTATAAATCCTTAATGTTTCTCAAATTTATCCAAAGGACCCTAGATGTCAAAAAACAATCTTATTCTCTAGAAGTCTATTTGACTCTGAAAGCCTTATATTTAAAATTTGCACAAATTTCAAGTTTTCTTCCATAATGTATCTACTCATTTCACTTTTAAATGTTTTAACTTACCATGAGGTTCAAATCTTACTATACAGAAGTGTAATTTCTTTTTCTTTTTCTTTTTTGAGCCTAATCCTAACCTGTCGTCCACACTGGAGTATGGTGGAACGATCTCGGCTCACTGCAACCTCTGCCTCCTGGGTTCTCCTGTCTCAGTCTCCTGAGTAGCTGGGATTATAGGCAGGCACCACCATGACCAGCTAATTTTTGTATTCTTAGTAGAGATGGGTTTTCACCATGTTGGCCACGGTGGTCTTGAACTCCTGACCTTGTGATCCACCCACCTCGGCCTCCCAAAGTACTGGGATTACAGGCGGGAGCCATTACACCTGGACTGAATCATTTTTTCTTTGGCTCAAGAAACAAACCATTCTAAACACTCCAGAAGGCCCTCATGCCCTATTCCAATCATAACCACCACCATCCCCCAGCACTCTCATAATCTCTAATAAAGATTTGTTCTGCCTGCTTCTGAACTCCATAAAAATGGAATCATGTGTATTTACTTTCTGCATCTGACATTATGCAACATGTTTCAAGATTCTTTCATGTTTTGTGTGTGGTCTATTTATTCTCATTGCTATAGAGCAGAAGTCCCCAAAGGCCATGAGCCAAATCCAGCCTGAAGACTATTTCTGTAAAGTTTTATTGGCAAATACTCATATCTGTTCATGTACATACTGTTGATGGCTGTTTTCCTAGTACCACAGCAGAGTTGGGCAGCTGTGACAGAGACCAGAAGAAAGTCCACATCACTTAAAATATTTGCTATCTGGACCTTTCCAGAGAGGACGCCTAACCCTGCAAGCAGGGCTTCTCAGTGTGGTTCCTGACTTGGCATCACCTGCCAACTTGTTAGAAATGTAAATTCTAAGCAGAATCTCAAACTTCAGGTTTATCCACATCAGCTGGAGGGCTTGGAAAAAAAAAAAAAAAAAAAAAAACAGATAGCTAGGCCCCATCTCCA
Organism: Alouatta palliata; assembly: GCA_004027835.1. Lineage (NCBI taxonomy): Eukaryota > Metazoa > Chordata > Mammalia > Primates > Atelidae > Alouatta > Alouatta palliata. The sequence continues at coordinate 16,204 of PVKV010025423.1, read as the reverse complement.
GAGCTTCTTAGTTAGTAGAACTAAGGTTGGGTCTGAGAATTTGTTCTTAAAATAAGGTGTAATATGGGCCAGGCAGCGTGGTTGAGGGCCTGTAATCCCAGCACTTTGGGAGGCCAAGGTGGTTGGATCACTTGAGGCCAGGACTTTAAGACCACCCTGGTCATCATGGTGAAACCCCACCTCTAAAAAAAAAAAAAAAAAGAAAAACAATTATTTTATTTTTTTTAAAAAGTGTAATATGAAAAAAAAAAAAAAAAAAAAAAGGTGGGGCAGGGGCAGACAGGGTCTCTGTTGCCCAGCCTGGAGTGTAATGGTGTGATCATGGCTCACTGCAGCCTCAACCTCCAGGCTCAAGAGATCCTCTCACCTCAGCCTCCCGATTAGCTGGGACTATAGGTGTGTGCCACCACGCCTGCCTAACTTTTTAATTTTTTTGTAGAGATGGTGATCTCACTATGTTGCCCAGCCTTGGCCTTGCAAATCAAGCTTTGCTTAAACAATCCTCCCACCTTGTCCTCCCAAAGTGCTGGGGTTACAGGTGTCAGCCACCACTGATGATGAGGTGATAGTGATGATGCTGGTCCAGGACCAATTACAAGAATTACTAAAGCTGTGTTTGCAAATTTTATTATATAAAAATAACCTGGAGATCCTGTTAAAACTGTAGATTCTGGGGCCTAAACTTCTGTATTTCTGGTAAATTCTCAGGTGTTGCAGATGCAGCTTATCTATGGAGCGCACTTTGGGTAACACAGCTGTAGAAGATTCCACTGAATGAATATACCACAATTTACTTCTCCATTCTACTCTTGGGGGATATTTGGATAGTTTCCAGTTTTTTACTATTACAAATAATGCTCTGTGAACATTCTTATATGTGTCTTTTAAGTGTGCATTTGTCTTACAGATCAAGAAGAGCATGAATATATTCAACTTCAGCAGATACTACCAAACAGCTTTCCAAAATGGTTGTACCAACTTACACTTTAGTCAGCAGTAAGTGAAAGTTCCCATTGTTTCAAATCCTTGACCACTTATACTGTTGCCTTTTTAATTTTAGCCATTCCAGTTAAGAAGTGATTTAAGGGGTGCGGTGACTCACACCTGTAATCCCAGCACTTTGGGAGGCCAAGGCCGGCAGATCACAAGGTCAGGAGGATCCAGACCATCCTGGCCAACATGGTGAAACCTAGTCTCTACTAAAATACAAAAAATTAGCCAGGTATGGTGGCGTGGGCCTGTAGTCCCAGTTACAGGGGAGGCTGAGGCAGGAGAATCGCTTGAACCCGAGACACGGAGGTTGCAGTGAGCCAAGATCACACCAATGCACTCCAGCCTGGCAACAGACTCCATCTCAAAAAAAAGTGATTTAATTTGCATTTCCTGATGACAAATAAGTTTAAATAGTTTACTAATAATTAGGGACCGGACATGGTGGCTCACACCTATAATCCCAGCACTTTGGGAGGCCAAGGTGAGAGAATCGCTTGAGCCAATGAGTTCAACACCAGCCTAGGTAACATAGTGAGACCCCATCTCTACAAAAGAAAATAAAAAGGTCTATACTGATGATCAGGCTAAGTGATAAAGCACTTTTGATAAGTGGCTATTCAAAAATTTCCCCCACTGTTTAAATGGGCTTTCTGTCTTTTTCTCAGTTCTTTATAAAAGTACTTTACATACTATGGATATATATAACTCCTTTATTAGCTACATGTACTGCAATTATCTTCTTCCATTCTGTGGCTTGCCTTTTCACTTTCCTAACTACGTCTTCATAAATGGTAACGAAAGTATTTTACAACTATAAAAATAAACCCTAATACTGACTACAACAACTTACTTTTGGGGGGAAAAAAAAACTAAAGCAGCACCAGCATATAGTTCCACATGAGAATAAAACACTATCTTAAAAATAAGTTGTGACACATACAGAGGAAGAACAAACAGTAACACTCTCAGCTGACAAAGTAGACTGCAGGGTTCAACTTGTTTTTGCTTTTTTTTTTTGAGACAGAGTCTTGCTCTGTCGCCAGGCACCAGGCTGGAGTACAGTGGCACAATCTTGGCTCACTGCAACCTCCGCCTCCTGAGTTCAAGCAATTCTCCTGCCTCAGCCTCCTGAGTTCAAGCAATTCTCCTGCCTCAGCCTCCTGAGTAGCTGGAACTACAGGCTCATACCACCACATCCAGCTAATTTTTGTATTTTTAGTAGAGATGGGGTTTCACCACGTTGGCCAGGATGGTCTCGATCTCTTGACCTTGTGATCCACTCACCTCGGCCTCCCAAAGTGCTGGGATTACAGGCGTGAGCCACTGTGCCCCGCCAGGGTTCAACTTCTGAAAGCAAAATCTCAGCAAGCAAATTAGAGTGATTCACAGCTTCTACATATAATATAACCTTTTGCACTAAGCATGACCCGCTGGACCACAGCTGCAAAGCAAGCACTGAGGCCTAAAATAAAGGGTCCAGTAATTTAAAGACGCGGCTGAGTCCAAAGAGCTGACAGTAACTACCTTCAAAGGCACCATGTGGAGCAAATATGACAAGAGCTAACCAAAACTAATAAAAAATCCGCAGGCCCACTCTATACCCAACTATTATAAAAGATTGCTTCTATGCTGCTAAGAGTAAAATATGTAATAACACAAACATAATATTCTAAACTTCGTTTTAAAACATGAGGTGCATGCCGGGCGTGATGGCTCACGCCTGTAATCCAAGCACTTTGGAGGCCAAGGTGGGTGGATCACCTAAGGTTGGGAGTTCAAGACCAGCCTGACCAACATGGTGAAGATGCTCTGTGGATCAGCATCCAGTATAGGGGCTTGTGGACAAAGTGAAATCTTGGAGTTCTTTTACAGGAGATTTTAACCTGTGGTATATGGATTCATACGGGACCTGCATCGACTCCAAAGAGTCCTTGAACTCTTGCTGTAGTGGAAATGTTTTGTGTCTATGCATCTTGTTCTGGGGGGAGAGCCTTCAGGTTTTTAAAGGATTTGTGTCAGGAAAAAGATATTTAAAAGTTATTTAAATGTTTCTCTTAGGCCGGGCGCGGTGGCTCACGCCTGTAATCCCAGCACTTTGGGAGGCCGAGGCGGGTGGATCACGAGGTCAAGAGATCGAGACCATCCTGGTCAACATGGTGAAACCCCGTCTCTACTAAAAATACAAAAATTAGCTGGGCATGGTGGCGCGCGCCTGTAGTCCCAGCTACTCGGGAGCCTGAGGCAGGAGAATTGCTTGAACCCAGGAGGCAGAGGCTGCGGTGAGCCGAGATAGCGCCATTGCACGCCAGCCTGGGTAACAAGAGCCAAACTCCATCTCAAAAAAAAAAAAAAATTGTTTCTCTTAAAGCGCTAGGCTAATTTTCTGGCTGTGTGCTAGATTGTGTTAAATGGTCTGGCACTCCTAATTTTTGGAATAAAAATGAATTCCTAGTGAATGAGAAAAAAATGAGGTGAAGTCATTAATTCATTGATAAAACTTAGCAATCATATCTGGGCACAGCTTAATGATCTTAAATTTTATTATTTTCCAAAATCAACAGCTCTAAATTAAAGTCTACTACAACCTATCTGGTGAATACACAATATTCATAAGCAAAGCGCAGCAAAGCCACAGAAACTAAGCTTCTCTTTTTCACGCTAGAAAAGCTGGTCCACCTATCATGTACATCAAGAATACTGATAACTTTCACCAGGAAACTTGTATGTAAATGAATATTCACCAACATGAGTTTTAAATGTAACAGGTAAGAGTACTCCACATCTAACTTCAAACTCACCTACAAATGACCTAAGCAGGGTAAGAATACACATTTGCAACCAAAATCACTAAGACTCTAAACCCATCTTCAGAATCCAAGCTCTGTATGACTAGCATCTGCCAGCCACCTGGCACTTGATGTTCTCCTACGTAAAAGTAACCAGCCAAAATGGTTTTTAATTTTTTACTTCCTTTTTTTTTCTTTATTTTTAACTTAACATTCTTGGAGTATAAATTTTTCTTTTTAAAGACCGAGTCTCGCTCTGTCGCCCAGGCTGGACTACAGTGGCGTGATCTCGGCTCACTGTAACCTCCATCTTCTGATTCAAGTGATCCTCTTGCCTCTGCCTCCTAAGTAGCTGGGATTACAGGCACATGCCACCACATCCAGCTAATTTTTGTATTTTCAATAGAGACAGGGTTTCACCATGTTGGTCAAGCTGGTCTCGAACCCCTGACCTCAGGTGATCCGCCCACCTTGGCCTCCCGAAATGCTGGGATTACAGGCGTGAGCCACCATGCCCGGCCGGTTTTTAATGTTTAATTGCACCAAAGTACTAGTATGTGTAGATTTGTGGGTGTGGGGCTGGGGGACGGAACCATCCAACAGCAATACTGACATTCTCTTCCTTCAGCATCCTACATATAATACCAGAGTTGCAATAATCAAAAACAGAGTAACTCACCTGAAAAACACTCAAACATAATAGACAAAGCACCTGAAGAGGCTGAATAGAATTTCTATATATGAATTGTTATACCTAAATGGTGTTTCCATGGCATACTAAATAGTATGCTAAATACTAAATAGTATGCTAAAAAATTAATGCCCACTCCCCACCCCCAATTACAAAGCAACTTAAGACTTGGAAGGGAACAGAACCCCATCTCTACAAAAGATACAACAACTACACGCCTCCTGTAGTCCCAGCTAACTTGGGAGGCTGAGGTGGGAGGATCACTTGAGCCTGGAAGGTTGAGGCTACAATGAGCCATGATCACACAACTGCACTCCAGCCTGGAAAGACTGAGACCCTGTCTCAAAAACAAACAAATAACAAGAAAAACCCCTCTATACCCTATCAAATCCTACTGCATTTTAAAGTTCTGTATGGGTCAAGTGCGGTGGCTCTTGCCTGTAATCCCAGCACTTTGGGAGGCTGAGGTGGGCAAATCACTTGAGGCCAGGAGTTCAATACCAGCCTGGCCAACGTGGTGAAATACCATCTCTACTAAAAACACAAAAAAAATTAGCTGGGCATGGTGGTGAGTGCCTGTAATCCCAGCTACTTGGGAGGCTGAGCCAGGAGAACTACTTGAACCAGGCTCAGAGACTGCGCCACTGCACTCTAGCCTGGGTAACAGAGCGCTCGTCTCAAAAATAAAGTTCTGTTATTAAAAAAAAAACAACAACAACTATCAAATGTATACAAACACACAAATGTGTTCAGGGGTACAAAGTATCTAATAATTAATATTAAAGTGCCTTCTCAAAGCTACTTACCTAGAAATATGAGAAAATGCATTAACAAGAAAAATTTTAAATCAGTTCATTTCGGCTAGGTGTGGTGGCTCACATCTGTAATCTCAGCACTTTGGGAGGCCGACACGGGTGGATCACCTGAGGTCAGGAGCTCGAGACCAGCCTGGTCAACATGGCAAAACCTCGTCTTTACTAAAAATACAAAAACTACCTGGGTGTGGTGGCAGGCACCTGTTAGTTACTAGGCAGGCTGAGGCAGGAGAGCTGCTTGAACCCGGGAGGTGGAGGCTGTAGTGAGCCAAGACCACACCACTGCACTCCAGCCTGGGTGACAGGCTCTGTCTCAAAGAAATAAAAATCGATTCATTGCGATGGCGTTTCTTACAGCAACAACATAATAAAAATGCCCGTTTGTTTTATGCAGAATGTTTCTTTAAATGACTCTGCCCCTCCAGTGCATCTCATTAAAAACTGTCAAAGGATACCTTCTCTTGAAGCGTGGCTAATTATATCACTCACCTGCTCAAAGTCCCCTCTCACTGCCTTGAAAATAATTTTCACATTTATTAGCCTAGAATATTTCACACTGTTGTATGCCTTCTTTCCAACTCTATTATGCCTCTCCAAACCTTCTATTTCAAACAAAATAAACCACTTCCCATTCCCTACATAATCCTTGACTTGGCACTGACTTACACTGCCCTCTGCCTAAAATCATTCCTCCATTCAAAGCTTGCCAGTATTTTGTTAAAGCCAGCTAATTATCTCCTGTTTTACCTGATTCCCCGTCTGAATTCTCATAAATGCACCTCTTAAGGGACTTAGTACTTTCTCATACTAATTCTTTTTTTTTTTTTTTTTTGAGACGGAGTTTCGCTCTTGTTACCCAGGCTGGAGTGCAATGGCGCGATCTCGGCTCACCGCAACCTCCGCCTCCTGGGTTCAAGCAATTCTCCTGCCTCAGCCTCCCGAGTAGCTGGGACTACAGGCACGTGCCACCATGCCCAGCTAATTTTTGTATCTTTAGTAGAGACGGGGTTT
>PVKV010025422.1:0-29699 GCA_004027835.1 Alouatta palliata | reverse complement strand
AAACCAATCCCCAACCTCAACGTCAGCTCTCCCTTCCCTTTCCCCCACCCAGTTCCCACAACTCTATAAAAGCCCTGAGCAGGCTCACCTGGGCGCGGTTGCTGGCTCTCCTCCCTTGTGTGAGCCCGGCCCGCCCGGAGGATCTCCAATAAAGCCTGAACACGGTTGCATCTGTGTCTTCCTGACTTAATTTGGCCACACGTGGGGTTCAAGTAACGAGGGTTCAAGCAGGCCAGACAGTAGGGAATGTTCGACGCATGTTCTGGTGTCAGTGATAACAGCCCAATAAGAAAGAGGTCTCGGACAGAGCGAAAAAGAAAAGCACAGGAAGATGGACCAGATGGCACACAGAGATCCCTAAATCTATCAAGAGTATATAAAAGAGATAAATAGATTTTAAGAAATGCTTCTGACTCTTGAACTATTGGCTCCTCTAATTTCCTGATCTAAATCTCTGATTCCTTATTTTAACATTTAATCTCTTCTTCACTTTTGGTTCGTTGTGTTTTCACTGTGCACCATCAATTCTTTTGAATTTCAAAAATATCTTCAGCTTCCTGAGGCCAGCTTGACAGTTCATTTAGGAGATCCTACATAACTTACTACTTACAGTATTGCTTCTGCGAACCCTGAGTCAGGAGATGCAGCTTGTCCAAAGGTTATTTTAACAACCAAGGTTTATTTTTCTTCCTCAACATAGGAACATCCGCAGGGAGGCTTTCCACCTGAGGGGTTAGCTGAATGCTCTGGAAATACTAAATTGTACACATAGGTAGTCATGGCGGCCACTGAACTGTAGCGACACTCAACTAACTCTATTTTATGGGTTTCCTTCATTACATTAGCATTTGAGACTTAGAGTTGCTTCACATTCATTTTCTCAAAAGAAAATTTAGAGGGAGGGGAAGGGAATTTGCAGTGTTCCACAGTGACGTGGGCAAAGTGAAGTGTCTGAGTTCCTCTGAGTTCTGCCTACGACTCTTGGAATTAATGAATTCCTGAAGCCTCAGTGCTGTCTGCCTGAGATTTTTGGTGTGAAATTCCTAAATAGCTGTGAAAACATCATTAAATGTCAGTCTTTAAGAAAAACTCTGAACAACCCACAAAATTATCTATGTCATCAATCCTTTCTTCTTTCCAAATAACTTAATGTGTCTTATGTTAAAGGAAAACAAGAATTTGGCAGTAACCAATATCCAGAACTGTTCATCAGAAGTCTCACGAACATTAAAATAAAAGAAAAACACAGAGTACTTTACATTCTTTTTAGGCTGGCACCTGCTTTCTTTAGGCTTGGCCAGTTCTCTTTCTGACTCTTGGTTCTAATGAATGCTGTGTTTGTAGTTCACAGTGCACATCTGGCGAGCACAGTTGGGAATGAGCAGCAGGAAGGAAGTCTATTCATTTTGGGGTAGTTAACCTATTTATAACCTACCTCATGCTAAAAAGAGGACTTGGAGTTTCTAGCAAAAATAGGTACAATACAACAGGATATAAATACATGGAAAACTCAGGCAATAAGTGCATTTAAAACCTACTAAAATCCTAAGTTTGTTGAATCCTCTACCACAAGTATATAGATATTCTTCCCTGGAAATTCCCAACTACTACAAATCCGCAAGTAACCAACAACTCAAATGGAAAGATCTACGAAGAAAAAAATGTATCAGACTTAAAAGGTATCCTCCTCTTAAGAGTTCATTTCTCTTACGTTCAGTTTCTTTTACATGTTTAGCCTCACGAGGCAGAGATCATTATCTCTGCTTTAAACTCTAGCACCAGAGTGTCTTACCTAATGTGAAAAAAGAGGTCTGCACCCAAGTCTTTTCTTCTCTGGTCTAGAAAAATAATTCCATTCTTTCCAAAGAAAGAGGGAACGGCAGCTGGGCGCAGTGGCTTACGCCTGTATTCCCAGCAATTTGGGAGGCCAAGGCAGGCAGATCACCTGAGGTCGGGAGTTCAAGACCAGCCTGACCAACATGGAAAAATCCTGTCTCTACTAAATTAGCTGGGCATGGTGGTGCATGCCTATAATTCCAGCTACTTGGGAGGCTGAGGCAGGAGAATTGCTTGAACCCAGAAGGCGGAGGTTGCAGCGAGCTGAGATCTCACCATTGCACTCCAGCCTGAGCAACAAGAATGAAATGGGGATGGAAGGACTCCCAGGTGTCTGGCGGATACCTACTCAAGGAAGCTCATACTGGGAGATGCCCACTCATCCTGGATACAGGTGTCTGAGTACACACATCCATGGTCCAGATTTAGGAGTCTGTAATGTGACCATGAGCTTTCTGGGAAAATTAAATCATGAATATTGACTTTGTTTGATCTCTATGTGATTATAAAAAGCTGAAGGTTTTCTTAAGACACATTAATCCAACACACAAAAGATCATTATAAGTAATATAAATTTTTACTCATGGGGATTCCATTCACAATGTACAGAAACACTTCTGAAAATGCTCTTTCTCCATCTCCCTACATAAACAGAAGGTGCCTCACCCCTGGAGCATGACCAGTAGACTCGGCCTAAGATAGTTGTTTTATAGGAGTAGCATCCAGGTATCAGTAATTCTGATAGCTCTCCAGGAGCTATAATAAATGGATTCCAATGTGCAGCCAAGATTGAGTGCATTCGTCTGGGGGTTTTAGCCAATCTACCATCTCTCTTTGTGCTGGTTACATTGGGCTGAGATTTCTTTCCTTCCACTCATCCTATACACATGCTTAATTATGTTAATCTTGGCAGCTTCAAGCAAACCTTTAAGCCATAGCTTAACATGTTATACATCAAAATACACTGACATTTGTTGCAATGAGGAGCTGTTTGAAATCTCACACTTCCCACTCTTTTTTGCAAGGCATCTTCTCCTTGCTGCCACAGTCTGTGTTGCACTATATTAAGTATTCAGTCTCAGCTACATGTTAAGTGTTTTAAATGAATAATAAGAAAAAGGAGGACGAGAAGAAAGAGAGCACTGACATATTTTAGGGCTAAGGGTCTCACTTCCTCACAGTCAAGTGCTCTGTTTCCAGAAGGCCCACTTCCCACACTTAGGCTGCAATTCATTCTACCCTCCTACCAATTCAAAACACATGCATCTTATGTTCCTCTCCATTTCATCTTGCCAAATTAGCAGCTAATGAACCTGATACATTAATCCCTTATAGAGCATAATAAATGATAATATCTTAATGAGTTGTTCTACCCAGATAGAAGATATCTATCTTTCTAAGGCCTTCTGAAGATACATATCAATGCAAAGTAAGGCTCTAATATTGGAAAGCAGTTACTGTGTGAGGACAGCAAGGCTGATATAAATTAGAGGATCAGAGAGTGCATCCCTGAAGTCATATCTCAAATGAGATGGTTGCCCACACAAAGCTAGCCCTGGTAATAAGTGATAATTCAGTCCCCCACTGTAGAACTGCTCAGTCAATGACCTCATATTTATGGGACCACACTCTGCCCCATGACTTTATATCTCTTTATCTGTCAGCCTCTCACTATTTTCAGAACATATAGCACACATTTTGCAGCTGCTCAATGAATGTCTGGTTAAAAGACAGACACATAAGTGCTTCCCTCCATTCCTATTTTCCACAAACATCCCTAGACCATTATTTGAGCATCATGTTTATTAAGGATTTCCAGAGAAAAATATACCACTTCCTCAATCAAGTGTCCATTCCAATGTCAGATGTAGAATTTTGAAAAATGTAAAGACAGTTACAATAATTCTCAATTAACAAGCCAATAGCTTTATCCATCTGGAACATCAATCAAACTCTAAAGTAGCCAAAAATGTTCTCTTCCTGCGATGGAACAACGCCACCCTCAAGCTCTCACCCAGAACTCATGAACGTAAACCAAATAAAGATAATAATTTAACAAGATTGGTCATGGGATTCTTAGAGGTTAGAAGAGACACAGACACGTATCACCGACAAGAGAAGAAAACAGAACAACACAGAAACCATGAGTGATAGACATGGTGACTGTCCCCTGGCTCCATCCATTCCACCAATCACATGATCCCATTCCACTTGCTAACCATTGTTCAGAAATGGGCATGTGACCTAATCTCAGCCCATCAGGGGCATCATATAGTCTACTGGGGAATTCTTGAAAGGTTGCCTCTCTCTTAAGAAAGAAGCACAGCGGCCAGGCACAGTGGCTCACACATGTAATCCCAGCACTTTAGGAGGCTGAGGCAGATGGATCACCTGAGGCTGGAAGTGCAAGACCAGCCTGGCCAATATGGTGAAACCCTGTCTCTACTAAAAATACAAAAATGCTGGGCCATGGTGGCATGCACCTATAATCTCAGCTACTTGGGAGGCTGAGGCAGGAGAATTACTTGAACTTGGGAGGCAGAGGTTGCAATGAGCCAAGATCACACCACTGCACTCCAGCCTGGGAGATAGGGAGACGGGGAGGAGAAAGAGGGAATAGGGGAGGGGGGAATGGGAGAAGTGGGAAGGGGGAAAAGGGGAAAAGAGGAAGGGAAGGGCACAATGGGCCAGGCACAGTGGCTCATGCCTGTAATCCCAGCACTTTGGGGGGCTGAGGTGGGCAGAACACTTGAGGTCAGGGGTTCAAGATCAGCCTGATCAACATGGCAAAACCCCGTCTCTACTACAAATACAAAAATTACAGGCATGGTATGTGCCTGTAATCCCAGCTACTGGGGAGGCTGAGGTGGGAGAATCACTTGAACCCAGAAGGTGGAGGCTGTAGTAAGCCAAGATCACACCACTGCACTCCAGCCTAGGGGAGAAAGTAAGACTGTCTCAAAAAAGGAAAGAAAATAAAAGAAAAGAAAGAAGAAAGAAAGAGAGAGAGAGAGAGAGAAAGAAAGAAAGAAAGGAAAGAAAGAAAGGAAGGAAGGAAGGAAGGAAGGAAGGAAGGAAGGAAGGAAGGAAGGAAGGAAAGAAGGGAGAGAGAAAGAAAGAAAAAGAAAGAAAGAAAGAGGAAAGAAAGAAAGAAAGAAAGAAAGAAAGAAAGAAAGAAAGAAAGAAAGAAAGAGGAAAGAAAGAAAGAAAGAAAGAACACAGTGAGAAGAGTTGCCTTCCTTCTCTGAACAATGTCTTGTCTGGATGTGAAACCTGAAATTGCTGCAGCCATTGCAACTAAAAGGAAGCCAGCCTGAGGGCCAAGTCAACACACCAAGGATAGCAGTACAGCAAAATGGGAAAAAAATTTATGTCACTGATGACAATTGGGCTTCTGCATAATAGACCCAGGAGCTCTAGACTTCTTGTTTTGAAAAAAAAAATGTATTTCTTCATTCTACAAACCAGTTTAACTTAGGATTTCTACTACCTATAACTGAAGGCATCTGAACAAATACAGCAAGCAAACAGAAGTGAATCACCAGGTATTAATTACATTGAAAATAAACATTAAAATAAATATGTTAACTTATCTTTGGTCATATTGATTTTTACACTTCAAAGAGGGTAATTGTGTGATTTATTATAGCAACAGGATAAGCAGTGATGTGGGTCACAGTGCCTGCTCTCTGTACAGGTTCTTGTCAATAAATGTAAAAATGAACCTGTTAGATGAGAGAAGAAATTAATTCTGCATATGTGAATAGAGAGCTTCCTATATGCTACTAACATTTGACCAATCAGCCAACACGCCTCAATCAAAACATGGAACTTTCACTCCTGATTCTATCCCAACAACACACAGTTCACTCCACATTCACATTTCCCTGCAGCAAGATGAAGAAACTAAGTTCTCTCCCTCCAAAGCTTCAGAGGCAATGCATATATGATGCTGCAGAAAACGGAAGTGCAGAGAATTTGAGGCCTGAATTTACTGCTTTGCCTTAGAAAGTTGTCTATGTTCCTGCTCGTGGCACTTCACAGGATATGAGACTATAATCTATTCCAAGAGTTCGCATTATTTTTAGTTCACTGCCCACCTCAATCTGTTCATCTTTAAAAATTTGCATGGGTTTCAGCATTTACTTTGGAATACCATTCATATTGTAAAACTGGAGGTGACAACCTATAAATAAAGCAACCCATTTAAAAATAGGAATGAAGCAGACAGCCAATTAAAGTGTTATTATATTAAATAGAATTACTTTTCAAAGGATCTCAGTGTTTGCATTTTTATTGATTCATTACAGGAAAAACTGTACTTAAGTTTACAATATTTACACTCTGAGCATAGCTGCCATGAGGCTCTGCTTTCAAAATGATGCTGCTCCTTGAATATCTATTGAAATCTGACTCAGTTTTCTATGGCTGCTGTAACAAATTACCATAAGGCTTCAGATAACACGGATTTATTACCTTGCAGTTCTACAGGTCAAAAGTCTGAAATGGGTCTCACTGAACTAAAACCAAGATGTCGGCAGGGCTGCATTCCTTCCAGAGGCCGTGAAGGAGAATCCGTTTCCTTGCCTTTTCCAGTTTCTAGAGGCTGACAGCATTCCCTGGCTGATGGCTACATCACTCTGACCTCTGGTCCCATCATCACATCTTCTTCTCTGATTCTGAATCTCCTAAACTTCCCTCTTATAAGAACCTTTGTGATTATACTGAACCCACCCAATAATCCAGGATAACCTCCCCAATCCAAGTTAAAGATCCTTAACTTTTTTTTAGCAGGGTCTTACTCTGTCATCCAGGCTGGAATACTGTGGCGTAATCACGGCTTACTGCAGCCTTAAATTCCTGGTGATATGGTTTGGCTGCGTCAACACCCAAATTTCATCTTGAATTGTAATTCCCATGATCCCCTGTGTCCTGGGAGGGACCTCGTGGGAGGTGCTGCGATTATGGGGGCAATTTCCCCATGCTGTTTTCATGGTAGAGAATGAGTTCTCACAAGCTTTGATGGTTTTATAGGGGGCTTTTCCCCCCTTAGGTCTGTACTTTTCCTCCCTGCTACCATGTAAAGAAGGACATGTTTGCTTCCCCTTCTGCCAGGATTGTAAATTTCCTGAGGCCTCCCCAGCCCTGCAGTACTGTGGGTCAATTAAATCTCTTTCCTTCATAAATTATCCAGTCTCAAGTATCTCTTCATAGCAGCATGAAAACGAACTAATACACCTGGCTCAAGTGACCCTCCCGCCTCAGCCTCCTGAGTAGCTGGGACTACAAGCACATGCCACCCTCAGCTAACTTTTTGTAGTCTTTGTAGAGATGGGGTCTTTCTACATTTCCCAGGCTATTCTCAAATGCCTGGCCTCAAATGATTCTCCTGCCTCAGCCTCTCAAAGCACTGGGATTACAGGCATGAGCCACTGTGCCCAGCCTAAAGATCCTTAATTTAATCAAATCAGTAAATTCTCTTTTTCCATGTAGGGTAATGTATTCACAGGTTCCAGATATTAGAACATGGACATCTTCAGGTAGCTATGGTTCTACCTACCACAAAATCCATCACAAAGGAAAAAAGGGTTTTTACTGTTTCACCTGACCTGAGAGTATTTAGTAAACTGTACCATTTAATATTGATCTAGATGTTGTTATTTGTTTTGAATTATTAGGAGAATTCCTGTACTTCCAAGAAAATGATGGTGAGATAATAAAATTCTAAACCCAGACCCTCCTCAAACACAATCTTCTCACAGTGAGAAGTACACTTTGAAATATTTGCTCCTTTGTTTGGTTCCCAGGAAACCCACAATGCTAAAAACATGCTGACAAAATGAATTTTTTAGGAAAAGAAGCAACAGCAAAAAGTAAGACACCTAGAGAAATAGTAAATGATAAGAAAAAGTCTGATTTTTTTTTTAAAAACTCAGGATCTGGAGAAATCGCTTTTAAAAGCATAACAATTACTAAACTGGTATCACTAATTTAAGAAACTTTAGCTGTGTCTCACACCTGTAATCTCAGCACTTTGGGAGGCCAAGGTAGGCAGATCACCTAAGGTCAGGAGTTTGAGATCAGCCTGGCCAACAGGATGAAACCCCGTCTCTACTAAAAATACAAAAAAATTAGCTGCGCGTGGTGGCGCACGCCTATAGTCCCAGCTACTCGGGAGGCTGAGGCAGGAGAATTGCTTGAACCCTGGCGGCGGAGGTTGCAGTGAGCTGAGGTCACGCCACTGCACTCCAGCCTGCCACCTGGTGATGAGTGAGACTCTGTCTCAAAAAAAAAAAAAAAAAATTTTAACCTGGTGTGGTGGCAGGTACCTGTAATCCCAGCTGCTTGGGAGGCTGAGGTGGAAGAATCATTTGAACCCAGGAGGCGGAGGTTGCAGTGAGCTGAGATCGCACCACTGCACTCCAGCCTGGATGACAGAGTAAGACTCTGTCTCAAAAAAAAGTAAAAACAAGAAAAGAAACTTTAGCCGTGCAAGGGACCTGAAATCAGGAGTCAGGACAGTAGGACAACAGAGCTTTGTGTCCTCAGCTTCAAGCATGACAAACCTTAAAATTTAACTGCTATTAGCCAAAACAGGGAACAAACCAGGTGTTCATCAACAGGTGACTAGATGAGCAAAACATGTTATATCCATACAACTGAATACTAGTCAGCTATATATATGTGTGTGTGGATGTGTGTGCGTGCATGTGTGAGCATGTGTGGGTGTATGTTATATATAATAAGGAACAAACTACTGACACGTACTACATACAACATAGTTGAATCTCAAAATCATTATGCTAAGTGATCTAAGCCAGACACAAAATGGTATATACCATTTGATTTCACTTGTACAGAATTCTAGGAAATACAAACTAATGTACGGTGACCAAAGAAGACCATTGGTTACCTGGGGCTGGGGGCTGAGGGAGGGATGAACTGTAAAGGGGCATGAGGAATCACTGGGGACGAAATGATGGAAATGTTTTGCACCATGACTGTGATGGGGGTTGTATGGGTGTATATAACTCTGAAAACTCATCAAATCGTATGCTTTCAGTGAGTACAATTTATTGTGTATAATGTGTACCTCAATAAAGTTGATTCCTTAAAAATCTGATTCCTATAGTGGTAAATTTGTGTTGGGGAGCATGATAATACCACAGCCCAAACAATCATTTTAGCCTTGACTCAGAGCTTCCCTATATTTTTCTGAGACCCTCCAATTACTTATAATTACTCATAGATGGCAAGTTCACTTCATAAGTGGTGAAACTTCATTTCTTTGACCACAGATCCAGGGCAGATGCCATATGATGTCTCTGCTTCTGTGCTAAGGCAACCCTGTATCCCTCGCTCCTCCCTCCAATAAACTGCTAGACTCTGAATATCCATCCCATCCATCTTGAAAGGCTGTTTAACTGTACATGAGACTTCCATATTATGAAGCTGTGCACAACCTGAGGAGTCACTTTAGTGTAGATTTTTGTCTGTTTTTAACCTGCTCTGTAATAAGTTATCCTTGTAGTTTGTATTTTTCATTCATTTCAAACCTGCTCATGTAGAACAGAAGCATTTCAAACTAAATATTCATTCACTTGTTCACAGACCAGAGTTCATCTTATCTGGTGTTTGTCCGACAGTATTTTGATATTATAATGTTTTGATACCCGTATAAGTTTTTATCAGTTTCATATGACATGTTTTTAAAGTAACCACTGTCCAGTGCATGCTGAGTTTGGTCAGAAAATAATTCAAGAAATGTTGTCTGTCCACTGGAAGTCCATCCCTTATTATCTTCTCTCTTTCCTATAGCATATTCCACAGGAAATGCCAGCTACATTTCAACACAACCTGGATGTCAATCTATAGAGTGCTACTCCCAGAATTACATCCAGAGCAAAGTCCCAGATCAACTTCCAAATTTTCAACGAAATGTCCCCCAAACTAGTATTTTTACCAGTTTTTCTGACTCTTAAACCTAACATCTGCCACACTGAAGGAATCAGTGGGCCCAGCTGTTAAAGACTAGGAGCATTTTAGAGAAGAGTTTCTTTGGAGAAGAGATCACTTCACCTCCAGTCAAAGGAACAGGACCTCAAGGAGTCACTCAGAGCTTAATAGTGTCTCCCTCTGACAAGAGGAGAGGGACACACTGGGTAGCTTCCCTGCCAATGGGAAAGGAAGTGCCGAGCTGAGGAGCAGCCTGCGTCCTCCAAGTCTCTCGCCACAAGCAGGGGCCACGAACAGACAGTGAGCAAGGAGTGGTCTGGACACCCTAGCGGCTGAAATGAAATCGTGTTTGACAAGGCAATGCAGCCACAAGACAGAACGGAAAAGTCATGGGACTGTCCAACTGCTCACCTACAAGCAGGGGAAGAACTTCCCCTAGGGAACAAATTACCAAAGGACAGAGTGGAACAAGAATGCATGTGTTCTCCGACTCTATCCCCTGGTGCTGTTTGTCCAGCATCCTGGTTGCATGTATCTCCTCCCGTGCAGAAGTCCTCCTAAAGCCTACGGCTGTCTTCCAACTGGGAAAGAAAAACTGAATTTTTCCAAAAATCAGGCAACTATGCTCATAATAAGCAGCTAGAGACTGTTTGGAGCCTGGCTATTTAAGAGCATAAATAAAAACTCATCGAAGAAATAACTGATAATTTTTAATGTTTAATTATCAGTTATTTCTTCGATGAGTTTATATTTATACTCTTCACCACCACCCATAGATGTAGAAACTACTCATAAATATAGAAAACCCATTTTTCTCTACAATAGGTGGCAATGAAAGAAGGCTGTCACCTTAGAAATATAAAAGAAGGAGAGAAGGAAGGAAAAGGGAAATACACATGCCTCTTACCCAGGCCTTGATTCTGCTGTTCCCATTCAATGGCATCTGGCACCTGGTAGGTAGCTCCCTCCAACAGGTCCATGTTTCCCTGCTCTAAGCCTGGTTCCTGGGATGTGACACCAGGGAGAGTAAACCCTGGAAGCTCAGTGTCACCATCCAAGCCCTCATCCAGTGAGTCTGCATCTTTATCTTCCTCATCTTCATCCTCATCTTCCTCTTCCTCTTCATCTTCTTCGTCCTCTTCATCCTCATCATCTTCTCCCTCTAGGCAAAAAGAAATCAAAGGGAAACATAGAGACATATAATGAGTTTACGCTGAAACAAATGAATCCTTTGAAATGATCCAAACACTACAAAGTAACTGTTTGGCGTTTTGAAACACATCTTTATAGCCAAAGTCAGACAATGTGAACTTTGCAGGATTATACACCCACCGTATGTCCTAGAGTTTAAACTTTCAAAACCATAGTTATGTCAGATAAGTATCAGGCAGACGTTTCTCGGGAGTCAAAGTTCAGGTAATATGATTTGCTATTAAAGTTATTTATATTTACAATATAAATATTGTATTTATACAATACAATAAATTGTTTTATTTTTGCTGTTTTCTGGAGATCATTAAATGTTTATCAGTTAGCACACTGAAGTACTAACAGAACTTAAAATAAGCTGTTCCCATCCCTTTATAGCTCATAATGTTAATGGAGAGAATTCATTATTTTGGCACAGTTTTCTCTATTTATCCGTATCAGTGAGTAGAACTCACAACAATGGTAAGTGAAGAGCACATGAATTCATCTTGGATCTTGTTCTCTCTAAGGAAGAGTAACCCAAGAAACTGGAAATAATTTCATCAACATTCTCAATCCAACTCTAAAGGAATTGGGAAATGGGATATTCACCAGGAGTGGTCAGAAAGGCAACACATTAAAAATTACCATTATCATCATTGTAAGAGTTAACATTCACAATTCATTGTTTTCTAGATATTTTTTAAGAGACGAGGTCTTACTCTGTTGCCCACACTGAAGTGCAGTGTTATAATCATAGTTCACCGCAGTCTCAAACTCCTGAACTCAAGCAATCCTCCTCCCTCAGTCTCCCACAATGCTGGGATTACAGGTGTGAGCCATGGCACTTCACCACAAGTTGTCATTTTCAATGCTTCAAGTGGAGTGGGTTTAAGGAACATAAGATTCCCAATTTCGTAGGCCGGGCACAGTGGCTCACGCCTGTAATCCCAGCACTTTGGGAGGCCAAAGTGGACAGATCACCTGAGGTCAGCCTGGTCAACATGGAGAAACCCCATCTCTACTAAAAATACAAAATTAGCCAGGAGCGGTGGTGCATTCCTGTAATCCCAGCTACTCGGGAGGCTGAGGCAGGGGAATCGCTTGAACCCAGGAGGCGGAGGTTGTGGTGAGCCGAGATGGTGCCACTGCACTCCAGCCTGGGCAAGAAGAGCAAAACTCCATCTCAAAAAAAAAAAAAAAAAAATCCCCAATTTCATTTTGTTTCACCAATGTTAATTTCCTAGCAATACTTCAAGGCCCCATCCTCACCATGGATGTACCCCTGAAACCCCTGATAAGTGCCCACAAAGTCCACAGAAGTCCTTCCCTTTGGTCTCTCCCCTTGACTCTCGGCATAGCGGTTACTGTAACAGGTAAGTCTCCTCCTATGGTGGAGAAAAGAAGGGAAGAAGGACAACCAGAGCCCAAGAACTTGGAGACTCTCTTTTCTGCTTCTACACAACTTTCTCCACACATAGTCCCTTCTCTATCATTTAGAGGTTTTTTAAGTTTTAAAAAATGTCATCTTTAATCTTTTTTAATTTTTATATGTCCTTTAAATTGATAGAATTAATACCTGTCACTATTCTAAAAATTCAACAAATATTTATCAGCCCCCTACTGCAGATACTAGGGATAGAGCAATAATGCCTCTGCCGTCATGGAGCCCATGCGCCACTCAGAAAGACTCACAGCAAACAAATAATAGACAGATAACTCCACACTCTCAATAAAACCGGCAAGAAGATAGAAAATGCCAGACACTGCTATTTTAGAAAGTGAGATTAAAGAAAGCTTTTCTGACAAGGTAAAGTTTAAACAGAGGACATTCTGAAATAATGAATTCTCTTGTTTAATTTAGGTCAACATCTACAGGAAGAACATTCCCAGTGGAGGAAACGGCAAGGACCTAATCCTTGAGGCAAGTGTGGCCTTGCTTTGTTTAAAGAATGGCAAAGAAGCCTGGGCTGTGAGAGCCAGGGCAAATACAGGAAACGAGGCAGGAAGAAGTGGGCAGGGGCCAGATCTGACTTTTTTTTCTTTTCTTTCTTTCTTGCTTTTTTTTTTTTTTTTTTTTGAGTCTTTTGTTTATTTCAGTAGGTTTTTTGGGAACAAGAAGTGCTGACTTACATTTTTAAAGAATGACTCTAGCAACAGGGTGGAAAACATGCTGTATCAGAGCAAGAGATGAAACAGAAAGGCTAATGAGTCCATTTAAAAACAAGGAATAGATTATGGTGCTTTGGACTAGGGTACAGTCTGGAAAGAGCAGAGAGGTGCTGAGATCTGGGATATAATTTGAAGGCAGAACCCTGCTGATAATTATAAGGTGAAATGCAGGAGGAAGATCCCACATAGCTGAAAATGGGACCTAAAAGATAAAGGGTCAAAGCAAGAATTTTCATTTGAGATATAGTAACTGTGCAACGGCCTATGGCATCCAAGGAAATGTTGGAGGTCTAGGAACGTTTCAAAGCTAGAGATAAAGTTCGGGAATCATCAGCTTATAAATAAATATCCAAAGCCTTCAAACTGGCTGAGCTTATCAAGAGGGTGAGTATAGACAGAAAGGGAAATGGTCCAGACCACATTCCCGGGCAAAGCCACCATTCTAGAGGGTGACCAGCAGAGGGAGATCTGCACTGGCAACAGGAGTGACCACTGGGGTGGGAGAAAAACCAAGGAGAGTGTAGTGTCAGGGAGGGCAAAGGAAGAAAGCATTTCCAAGGTTCTGAGTAAGAGACTGAGGATGTCCCTCTGGCTTGGGCACTGGGAGGCTATGGGTGACCTTGACAAAAGTTGTTTCTGAGGAATGACAAAGACAAAGGTAGGTTGGAGTAGTTCAAAAGAAGATTAGAAGACACAAGCAAACAAAAAACAAATTCTTACCAGAAATGTGACTAAAAGGAGAACAGAGAAATTAGGATGCAGGTAGAGAGATACCTGACCAAGGATAGGTTCTTAAAATAGAATACAGAAAACAGAACCTGCTTGTAAGTTAATGGGTCAGATCTGATTGAGAGGAGCAATCAATGAGGCAAGAAAGAGAGAAGCAGCTGCAGGAGAATATCCTGAGATGCACAGTATTACACAGTAGCTGCATGCATGGACTCTGAAGCCACACAAATTTATTACGGCTGTGTGATTTTGCACACATTGCTGAATTTTGCTGTGCCCCAGCTACCTCATCTGTAAAACTGATATTATGCCTACCTCACAGGGCTGTTGTAAGAATCACATTAGTTAATTTATAAGGGACTTGGCTGGACACGGTGGCTCACGTCTGTAATCCCAGCATTTTGGGAGGCCGAGGCGGGCGAATCATGAGGTCAGGAGTTCAAGACCAGCCTGGCCAACATGGTGAAACCCCACCTCTACTAAAAATGCAAAAAATTAGCTGGGTGTAGTGGCGGGCACCTATAAAACCAGCTACTGTGGGGACTGAGGCAGGAGAATCACTTGAACCTGGGAGGCAGAGGTTACAGTGAGTCGAGATCACACCACTGCACTCCAGTCTGGCGTGATCTTCATCTCAAAAAAAAAAAAAAAAAAAAAAAAAAAAACATTATAAGGGACTTAAAACTAAGCCTAGTACACAGTGGACAGATTGGCTTCTTCATAATGACTAAAAGAAGACAGGGTTCAGTGCACAGGCCGTTTTGTATACACCCTCCCCTACAACGGTAGGAAAGGAAAGGCAGAGAAACAGGCATGGTGCAGGCAGGTGGGCAGATTTGGTGGCTGGAATACATGAAAGTCATCTTTCTGTTTTTTTTATTCTCAAATAAAAAACTGGAAAGGAAAAGAGAAATGCTGGTGGTTTGAGATGAGAGGAAAGAGTGTAAAATCGTCATCTTGGAGAGTGGGCAAGTAAATCCTGGGGAGAATGAGGCAGGACTGCCAGGCAGCTTTCTAGGCCCACTTCAGATGTGACATCATATATTTAAAGTGAGACCTGTTGAGATGGTTTGAGTTGTTCTCCAGTCACATTCAGCTGCTTGGGTGTAGGCATGGGTGGAGACGGGAGTAGGCACAGAGACTAACCCGCAGCAAGTTTTACCAGAAGGGCTCAATAGAGAGTGTGGAGGATAGAGAGAGGGTAAGAAAGGGTATTGATTGTATGTGAAGAAATAATTATAAAAATGGACCAAGGAGCACTTTGGGAGGCCAAGGTTGGCAGATCACCTGAGGTTGGGAGTTCGAGACCAGCCTGACCAACATAGAGAAACCCCGTCTCTACTAAAAATACAAAATTAGCAGGGTGTGGTGGTGCATCCTGTAATCCCAGCTAGTCGGGAGGCTGAGACAGGAGAATCACTTGAACCTGGGAGGCAGAGGTTGTGGTGAGCCAAGATCATGTCATTGTACTTCAGCCTGGGCAACAAGAGCAAAACTCCTTCTCAAAAAAAAAAAAAGGTTGAAAAGGAGTCTGGATAGAGGAAAAGTGATAGAATATTTAGATTATGAGGAAAATTATCAGGAACCATCAAAACTACCTGAGGTCTTTCATATCTTTATTTTAAATTCCTGACAGGTTGTTTTCTCCTCCTCTTGGGGGTAGATCTAGAGGGAGCAGCACCCCTTCCTTCTCCTGGAGTGCCCCTGCCTGCACCCTCAAGACCAAGACCACCACTTCACAATGTAGCAGGGACTCCTGGCTGTCTCTCAAAAGTGACTGTTTCTGTGCTAGAAAATGGAAAAACAGCAAGGGCCAGAAGTGAACCAGAGTGCAGAGTGAGGCATAATCAGTGAGTCAGAGCGATGATCTGGGGCCTCCATGCCCAGGCAGAAAGAAAAACAAGCAGACAGACACCCAGAGGAAAAGCCAAAGATGTAGACCAGAAGGATGAAGTTGTGGGACACTAATGCCCACATCACCTGCTGCCTGGTAGTGGGCACCTCACTGATGCAACCAGGGTGGCCACGTGTCTGCACACATTCTGTAAGGGTTGCCTGGTCAAGTATTTGGAAGAGAACACCGCCTGCCCTTCCTGTAGGACTCTGATGCATCACAGCTACTCACTGCGGGACATCAGTCATGATAGCACCAGACATGAGATTGTTTACAAATCGGTGTCAGGTCTCCAAAAAGCAGAAATGAAAAACAGAGAGAGAATTCTGCCACAAATTGGACATGGAAGTGCCTGGAGACATGAAGGGGGAGAATTGTTCCACCAAACAACACTTAGATTTTAATCAGAATGGTGAAATGAAAGCAGAAGACGGTTAAACAGAGACCAGAAAAAAAGAAGAAGGAAAAGGACAAAGATTTTCACGGAAGTGATGAGCAGGAAAGCAACAGCAGCAAGTTGTAGGGACTGAAAAGGAAATGCATCTGCTGCATAGCCCAAGCAATGGTCTGACATCTAAAGAAGTTCACTGCCAAAAATCTTAACCTTTTGTCCTTCAGTGAGGTAATAATCAACCCATAAATACAAACTCTAGCAAGGCGTTTCTTATGTAAAAATGACACTCCTAAAATTCTTTGGGTTTTTTTTTTTTCCACAACTTTATTTGGAGATTTTAGCCAGAAAAAAAAAATCTCAATTTGTTTTGCCTGCCCTGCCAGGTAACAGCAGTGAGGATTGTGAAAAGCCCAGAGATCATGGACGTGAAGAACCCACCGTTATTGGAAGAGAAAAATGGGCAGATGATGTGGAGAGGAGGACAGGTGATGGAACTGTTTTAAAATATGTTAACGATATTCCTCAAAAAGAGGAATTCTGTTCTTTAATTTCACAAATGGATGGGTGGTAGGTGGGTTGAAGGAAGGATGGGTGAATGAAAAATAGAGAGAGAGAGAGAGAATATGCTTTCAAGGTGTAATAAATGCTGAGAATAAACGAAACCTGCTGGCCTGCTGGGCTGGGTGGTGAAAGAGTGGCATGAGCACATGAGCTCAAAATCACTGGAAGCCTACCTCAAGGTGGTATCATTTGTGTGAAAATGTAAATTCTCAGCAGGAGACCAGCTCTGCACAGGTAAGAGAAGGCACTGGAGGGCCTTGGGCAGGGATACATGGTTTGGCGCAGGGTTTTAAAAGATCCCTCAGGCTGTGTGGAAAATGGGTTATGGGGTAGAGAAATGAAAGCAAGAGAGGCTGATGGCAGGAGTCCCAGGAGAGAAGAATCATGGTAGTGCAGTGAAGGTGGAAAAATGGACAGACTGGAGATGTATTTTGGAGAAAGCAGTGGGTGGAACGGTGGCCCCAAAGAGATAAACCCCCACATCTGGGCCCCCTAGAATCTGCAAATGGGACCTCATTTGGTAAAAGAATCTTTTCTGGTACAAGTTGTTAAAGATTTTGAGATAAAATAGTATTGGACTGTCTTGGTGGACCTTAAGTACAATGAAAAAAAGTCCTTACAAGAATAAAGCAGAGAAAGACAGAGATACAGACACAGAGGCAAAGAGAAAGACTTTTGGAGAGGGAGCCAGACACTGGAGTGATGCAGCCATAAGCTGAGGAATCTTTGAGCCACCAGAGGCTGGAAGAGGCAGGAAGGATCCTCCCTGCTATGGTCTGCACGCATCCCCCAAAATTCATGTTTGGAAATTAATAGATTGGTACCCTTATAAAAAGGGCTGTGGGAGTCGGCTCATGCTCTTCTGCTCTTCCACCACATGAGGATGCAGCAAGAAGACCCTTGCCAGATGCTGGCATCTTGGTCTTGGACTTCTCAGCCTCCAGAACTATGAGGAAATAAATTTCTAATCTTCATAAAACCAACCCCCCTCAAAAAATCACTATTTAAAGACTTTGTGGACCTTCCTCCTATAGACAGGAACTGTCTAAAAAGAGCACTTTTTTTTTTTTTTTTTTGAGATGGAGTCTTGCTCTGTCACCCAGGCTGGAGTGCAGTGATGTGCACATGGCTCACTACAGCCTCAGCCTCCTGATCTCAGTGATCTTCCTGCCTCAGCCTCCCAAAGTACCGGAATTACAGCTGTGAGCCACTGTACCTGACCCCATTTCTTTCTTTATTTTTGAAGGATTATAAAATTAATTTTAGTGTCCTTTGCTCCCCACAAACCTAAGAGGTTTGTATTAATAAAACAATTGTGCCTGTACAATCTTGATCTCCTAGGATCACTGTTCTCTGACCACTACCATCCACCAAAGACAGCTTCTACTTGGTCCTCAACGTCTTCAGCCAATCCCTTCTCTTTAAAGTATAGAATCCTCAAAAATGAAAGGAATCTCCAAAATCACTTTACTCCATCCTATTATCCCAAAGAGAGGGCTGCATGTAAGCAAGCCTAGCCCAACAAGAAGGCTGCTACCTTTATAATGTGACTTGGAGGAAACTACTAGGGTCAACATGTCTCATAAACTCTCCCACACTCACTCACCTTGGTAGAGACTGCCTTCTCCTCCCCGCTGCCCTGAAATGTCCAAAATGAGATGCCTTCCTCTGAGTCAGACAATAAAACTGAGAAGTATTCTCTTTAGAAACTTCTTATTGAGTAGTATACAATTTACACTATGGGAAAGTAAGGAAGGTCCCTGATTTACATGTGAGATGCAAGAGAAAAGCTTTCTCCTTGTAGTACCAGCTTCACCCTTCAGTACAAAGCAACTTATAAGATTTATTATTTGTCCTTTTAATAGTTACAAAATCATAGAGCTAGCCTGAGAAGACAGCCATAGAAAAATAAAGTTTTGGTGACTGTGTGGAGAAGATAGGAGGAAGTCAGCCTTATTAGAATGAGGTTTCTCTTTTAGTCAACCTTATTCTTTCACAATCTTTTTCTGCCAGAAATGTTTTTTAGGAGCCTACAATTATTTTACAGCCATTAAGCATCTTTAGTTGTATGTCACCTGTACCCTGTTTCAATTACCAATAGAACCTGACTACTATTACAGACGAGTAACAAAAAAGATGTTATCACCTTTCTTCGAATTAGCAAAAGAATGTATGTTATAGTAACTTGAACTAGAAAGGTGGAAAACGATCAAATAAGGGAAGGATGGTCTTGTCCACTGCTGTATCACCAATGACCAGTACAGTACTTGGCAATCAATGGTGCTCAATAAGTATTTTTTGAATGAATAAATGCATAAATAACAAGATAGAAGCAGTTTTTTTAAGCCCAGATCTAAGGAAACACAGAGTAACACTTAATAAACAATCAGCAATACATTCCTCTGAATACTCTTGCAACCACAAAGGTAACATACAAGACCAACAGATGTAAAACCAGAGTTCATCTTCTGTTCATAAAAACTGAAGGAAAGTCATCTGCATTTCAGCCAGTCTTTCAATTAGTTACACCCAAGATAAATAATGATGTCATGAACATCTCTGAACACAAAGAACAATGACATGCCATAAACGTTCAGCAAATAAAACTATGCCAAAAATAACAGGATTCCTGGCCCAAGAGCTAAAATTAAAGAACTCAATTATATAACACTACCAAGTTATATTTAAAGGTTAGAGGGTAATGTCTGAGTTTTACAATTTTGTTTAAATAAACCCCAAATTTTTTTCATTCATCTGAACCCCAAATAATCATGAGGTCAAGGTAAAAGACGCACACAATTATTCTACACAAAGATAGCACAGAAAAAGAAAACTGAACCCCTAAAGGAAAAAAAATTGATCTTGGTTAACTATGCATAACAGATACACGTCCTATGTCAATAACCAATGATAATACTCAAAAACATAAAGTTGTATTTGTTCTGACAATCTCTAAAAAGACAGTGCAATTCAGGAAAGGAAGATTCAGAGAGTTCAGCCTGAAAAGTTCCTTCTAGTCATGTTACCTTGAATTGGAAAATTCATCCTCATAACTGACACTTCTTTTTCCCAAGGTGACAAGGCACTGATTACATCATAACACCAAACACTAACGGTGACCCTAGCAGCAAAGGGGCAGGAAGAATGGTTTCTAAGCAATCATCTCTCTTGACAGTTAAAATCCTCCCAACAAACTGCACTGTTCCCACTCCCAAACACATGATACACATTATGAAAAATTCCCTTTTCACTCTTGTTGAACCAGCATCTCCTTAGAAGACGTGTCCCACTGAGTCCAACATGCACAGACAGGAATGATGCACTCCTTGCCATGCAGCTAATGGATTTTTCTATAGCATCTTTACCAAGATCAAGTCATTTGGGATTTATCTGATGCTCCTGCCAGCCATGTCCACTGTCAAGAATTCTGACACTTAACAATAGTGAAAAACCTGGATGAGATGTCAGCCAAAACCCAAACTTAGGTGTTCAGACAGTAGATGGTTCAGCATACATCAGAGACTGGGACATGGTTCAATTTCTGACTGCTGTGCTTGAGGTGAACTGAAACAGTTAAGAATAAAACTAAGAAACATTAAACTGAAATGTCAGAGAATAGTGCCACATGGCCAAGAGATGGTTAGTGATGCTATTGTGTTCACAGCTCAAATAGATAAATGTCCTGTTGCAAGTGGCAGGAAGACAAAATATGTCTACACGGTACCCTCTCTAAGCCAACTTTATCTGTCTGGCAGATCTCTGACAATCTCTTAACAGCTGTTTCAAAGCCCATAACAATACTTTGTACTTACACGGGGCTTTCCTTCCAAGGGATTCAAACCGGTTTTCAGGCTTTATTCTCCAAATTTACATTGTTAGCTAACAGGAAACAAGCTTTATAAGTTTTGTTTTACCTACAGGCTACTTGGTGGATGAAAAAAAAACTAAAAACAAAAAGAAAAAACTACCTTGGATGCTCAAATATCACAGCAGAGGCTTAAATGAGCTTGTGCAAACACAGAATTTTTGCCTTTCTAGATCACACCTGTTTTCTTTATTCATTGCAAATATTTCTGCCTAGAGTTACCAAAATTGAGAGTTTTCATTGTGTTCAGGACCGGGGCCACGGGTTAACTTTCAACAAAATCAGTAAAAGATGTGGGAGAAATTTTGCCCTATCACTCTGAGTAATTTGAGTAATCTGACTCTGCTACAAAGTGCATGTGTCATTTAGGAGGCAGTTCCCAACGAAGATGCTCAGTTTCTCTAACTGCATTTTTATCATAGCTTTGACATTTTTAGACCTCTAGAAGATATAGAAGTACTCAGCACTTCCAGGCTGTTACTAATGCATCAAAGGTGGAAAAACCTTAGTTGAGAATGTGTCATCCCAACAATGACAACAGGAAGAACCAGAGCAGGAGCACCTGTTCCCCAGCATCTGCTGTCTATCCTTTACTTACAAGGAGAATAGGATCTCACCTGCATTTTCTGCCTTTTTGGAATAGCAATGATTAATTTGAATCATCATCTTTTGTCTATTTATTCATGAGTTTTACATGTCAAATTTCTCTTTTTTAGTGGCATTTTCTTCCCTTTACTATGTTTAAAATTAAATCTAAGGTAAACAAATTAGCCCATGTTGAAAAGAAGAAGACTACCTTGAAAAGAAGCAGGGTAGTTTCACCAGGCATGGGCTGAGCACATATTAGCCTTTCTCCCACTTCTCCTATGAAGGGAATGGCTCTGACACATCAAAGATGAAACCTTTGCAGGCATACGTTTTCCTGGGAATTCTTATGCCAATAATAATCAAAAGCCATTGTTTTCACCTATAAAGAGTGACTGAAGCCCTAGAAATGATACTTTTATTTCCAGATTTTGTTTTTAACTTGGGCATCAAATCAGGTGCAAAACTTAAAAACCAGAAAGAAAATATTAAACTCATCTTGAGGATGTGAAGTGACTGTCCAGCAGATGGCTCTCCAGGATCAGAAGGTTCCCAGGGATGCCAGAATTTTCTGAAATAACTACCACAAAATCCAGCAACTCACAATATTAAGCTGACTTAGAATATATAGAATCTCATTACATTTCTAAAATGGAAATATCCCTGCCTAGTGCCTTTACATTTTTATCATGTAATATGAGATATATATTAAACTATATACGTATACCGTATTTATCTTATTAAGCTTTATAGTGAAATGAACCCCAGAGAACTCACTATTCAATTTAAGAACTAGTATGTTATTAATACTGTTGCATCTATCTATCTATCTGCATATTCCTCTTATTCTAATGTCCTTCTTCCCCTTAAGGCCATGCAAAGTTACTGAATGCTGTATTTGGGGACTTTCTTTCCATTCAAA
Source organism: Alouatta palliata (assembly GCA_004027835.1). NCBI lineage: Eukaryota > Metazoa > Chordata > Mammalia > Primates > Atelidae > Alouatta > Alouatta palliata. The sequence continues at coordinate 7,597 of PVKV010025422.1, read as the reverse complement.
ATTATGGTTTTAAGTTTCACACATCTTGTTGCACAAAACACTAGTTTATTAATTTGCACTGATACATGGTATTCATTATGCATATATGTCACTATTTATTTATCCCCATGTCAAGGAATATTTGGAATATTTGGTCATTGCTAATTTTGTTTTTGCTGTTATGAATAGTGCTGCTTGAAGAGTCATATATGCTCTCTAGTATACTTGTTCAAGGGTTTATCTAGGGTACAGTCCTAAAAGTGGAATTGCTAAGTCAAAAGGAATACAAGTATTCAACATCCTAATATCTAGATAAATGTCCCTGGCTCCACATCCTCATCGACCCTTGGCATTGTTGAACATTTCTTTTCAATCCAGTGTGTATAATATGATGTCACTCCAGATATCATTTGCACTTCCTTGATGACTAATGAGGTTGTGTATCTTTTCAGTATCTGTGTGAAATGCCCATTCATGTTTTTCACTCTTTCTATTTAGATGTCTGTCATTCTCCTGCTAATTCTTTAGAGTTCTTTCTAACCTGGACATCAATTATTTATCAGTTATATGGATTACAAATATCTTCGCTAACTTTAGAAGCTGTATTTTCACTTTCCTTCTAGCATCCTTTTATAAAAGGTTTTAGTTTTCATATCATTGAATCTATTGGTATTTTCACGATTAGCAATTTTTGTGTCATATCTAAAAAAACTTTACTGTGAGGTCAGAAAAATATTCTATGATTTTAGTCAATTTAAGTTTTGTCTTTCACATCTGCTTTTAAACCACATAGAACTGATATCTGTGTAGCATGTAGCTTCCAATTCAATATAATTTTTCCATATGGACAACCAATTGTCCCAGAATTTTTTGTTTGTTTTAAATGCTTTCCCCATTATTCTGCAGTACAATTTCCATCACATGTCAAGGACCCTCTATAGCAGTGTGTTTCCATGCCTGTTCTGCTCTACTGTCCACTTTGATTATTCCTGTCCATGTCTCCATTGTCCAAATACATCAAGATATAGAAAGAGCTTTCTAAGTCTTAATGGCTGTTAAGATATTAACAGACACCATCTTTCAATTTCTTTTTCTTTAGGAGTAAATTGGCTATTTCTTGGCCTTTTGCTCTTTCATGTATATTTTATCAAAAGTTTGCTAAGTTGTTCTGGATTAATGCAATATAAAAATAAAATAAAGAAATCTTACTTTTACTATTTCATTCTATTTTCTTTGGGTTTCTTCTACTTTGTTTTTATAGCTGTATTAGTCCATTCTCACACTGCTATAAAGATACTACCTGAGACTGGGTAATTTATAAACAAAGGAGATTTGACTTACAGTAATGCATGGCTAGAGAGGCCTCAGAAAATTTACAATGGTGGTGGAAGGACAAGCAGCCACCTTATTCAGAAGGTGGCAGGAGACAGAGTGAGGGTGAATGAATGTGAAGGAGGAACTGTCAAACATTATAAAACCATCAGATATCATAAGAATACACTATAACAGCATGGGAAAACCACCCCCATGATCCAATCACCTTCCACTAAGTCCCCACCTCAACACATGGGGAATTACACTTCAAGATGAGATTTGGGTGAGGACGCAGAGCCCAACCATATCAACAGAGCTTAAGGTAGAACTTATTTAGCTCATTAATTTTCAGCCTTTCCTCTTTTCTAATACAAACTTTTTATTTTTTTACTTGATAATTGTATGTATTTATCATGTCCAACATGATGTTTTGAAGTATATATGTATCATGGAACGACTAAATCTAACTAACATATTAATCACTTCGCATGGTTATTTTTTTTGTGTGAGGACACTTAACATCTACTCTCAGCATTTATCAAGAATACAATATATTGTTATTAACTATAGTCACATGTTACACAATAATAGAAACTTTACATTTAAAGTGAACAAACTCACCGAGGAAGCTTTCTAAAGGTTAAAAATTTCCTGTTAGAAAATGTATAGCAATAAATGCCCACATCAGGAGTAAGGAAAGATCTAAAATCAACACCCTATCATTAAAATTGAAAGACCTAGAGGAGCAAGAACAAAAAAACTCAAAAGCTAGCAGAAGACAAGAAATAACTAAGATCAGAGCAGAACTGAAGGAGATAGAGACACAAAAAACCCTTCAAAAAATCAATAAATCCAGGAGCTGGTTTTTTTGAAAAGATCAACAAAATAGACCACTAGCTAGATTAATAAAAAAGAAAAGAGAGAAGAATCAAATAGATGCAATAAAAAATGATAAAGGGGATATCACCACCGATTCCACAGAAATACAAACTACCATCAGAGATTACTACAAACAACTCTATGCACACAAACCAGTAAACCTGGAAGAAATGGATAAATTCGTGGACACTTGCACTCTCCCAAGACTAAACCAGGAAGAAGTTGAAACCCTGAATAGACCAATAACAAGGGCTGAAGTTGAGGCAGCAATTAATAGCCTACCAACCGAAAAAAGCCCAGGTCCAGATGGGTTCACAGCCGAATTCTACCAGACATACAAAGAGGAGCTGGTACCACTCTTCTGAAACTATTCCAAACAATACGAAAGGGAGGAATCCTTCTCAAATCATTGTATGAGACCAACATCACCCTGATACCAAAATCCAGCAGAGACTCAACAAAAAAAGAAAACTTCAGGCTAATATCCATGATGAACACAGATGCGAAAATCTTCAATAAAATATTGGCAAACCAATTGCAACAGCACATCAAAAAGCTTATCCATCATGATCAAGTAGGCTTCATCCCAGGGACGCACGGCTGGTTCAATATACACAAGTCTATAAGTGCAATTCACCACATAAACAGAACTAAAGACAAAAACCACATGATTATCTCAACAGATGCAGAGAAGGCCTTCGACAAAATTCAACAGGCTTTAATGCTAAAAACTCTCAATAAACTAGGTATTGATGGAATATATCTCAAAATAATAAAAGCTATTTACAACAAACCCACAGCCAATATCATAATGAATGGGCAAAAACTGGAAGCATTCCCTTTGAAATCTGGCACTAGACAAGTATACCCTTTCTCACCACTCCTATTCAATATAGTATTGGAAGTTCTAGCCAGAGCAAGAAATCAGGCAAGAAAAAGAAATAAAGCATATTCAATTAGGAAAGGAGGAAGTCAAATTGTCTTTATTTGCAGATGACATCATTGTATATTTAGAAGACCCTATCATCTCAGCCCAAAACCTCCTTAAACTGATAAGCAACTTCAGCAAAGTCTCAGGATACAAAGTCAATGTGCAGAAATCACAAGCATTTCTATATACCAATAACAGACTAAAAGAGTCAAACCAAGAGCAAACTCCCATTCACAATTGCTAAAAAGAAAATAAAATACCTAGGAACACAACTAATAAAGGATGTGAAGGACCTCTTCAAGGAGAACTATGAACCACTGCTCAAGGAAATAAGAGAGGTCACAAACAGATGGAAAAACATTTCATGCTCATGGTTAGGAAGAAGCAATATTGAGAAAATGGCCATACTGCCCTAAGTAATTTATAGATTCAACTCTATCCCCATCAAGCTACCTATGACCCTCTTCACAGAGCTGGGAAAAACCACCTTAAACTTCATATGCAGCCAAAAGAGAGCCCACATAGCCAAGACAATCCTAAGCAAAAAGAACAAAGCCGGAGGCAGCACTCTACCTGACTTCACACCATACTAAAAGGCTACAGTAATCAAAACAGCATGGTACTGGTACCACAACAGAGATACAGATCAGTGGAACAGAACAGAGGCCTCAAAGGCAATACCACACATCTACAACCATCTGATCTTTGACAAACCTGACAAAAACAAGCAATGGGGAAAGGATTCCCTGTTTAATAAATGGTGTTGGGATAACTGGCTAGCCATGTGCAGAAAGTAGAAACTGGACTCCTTTCTGACACTTTACACTAAAATTAACTCCAGATGGAGTAAAGACTTAAACATAAGACCTAACACCATAAAAACCTTAGAAGAAAACCTAGGCAAAACCATTCAGGACATAGGCATAGGCAAGGACTTCATGACTAAAACACCAAAAGGATTGGCAACAAAAGCCAAAATAGACAAATGGGATCTAATTAAACTTCAGAGCTTCTGTACAGCAAAAGAAAAAATCATTGCCAGGCGCGGTGGCTCACGCCTGTAATCCCAGCACTTTGGGAGGCCGAGGCGGGTAGATCATGAGGTCAAGAGATCAAGACCATCCTGGTCAACATGGTGAAACCCCGTCTCTACTAAAAATACAAAAAAATTAGCTGTGCATGGTGGCATGTGCCTGTAGTCCCAGCTACTCGGGAGGCTGAGGCAGGAGAATTGCTTGAACCCAGGAGGCGGAGGTTGCGGTGAGCCGAGATCGCGCCATTGCACTCCAGCCTGGGTAACAAGAGCGAAACTCTGTCTCAAAAAAAAAAAAAGAAAAAATCATTAGCATGAACTGGCAACCAACAGAATGGGAAAAAATTTTTGCAATCTACCCATCTGACAAAGGGCTAATATCCAGAATCTACAAAGAACTAAAACAGATTTACAAGAAAAAAAAAACAAACAAACCCATTCAAAAGTGGGTGAAGGACATGAACAGACACTTTTCAAAAGAAGACATATATGAGGCCAACAAACATATGAAAAAATGCTCATCATCACTGGTCATTGGAGAAATGCAAATCAAAACCACATTGATAAACCATCTCACGCCAGTTAGAACGGCGATCATTAAAAAATCTGGAGACAACAGATGCTAGAGAGGATGCAGAGAAATAGGAACACTTTTACACTGTTGGTGAAAGTGCAAATTAGTTCAACCATTGTGGAAGACTGTCCATGGATTCATGTGTTGTCAGAGTTTAGGAAAATTTTTCAGCCATTACCACTACAAATCTTATCTCTCTATTGTCTCCATATCTCTTCCATCCTCTCTATTTTCTCCTGCCAAAAGTCTGATTAGAAAAGTGAGAAGTTCTCACTCTACCCTCCACAAAGCTGAGCTTTGCTTTTATGTTGTCTTACTTGTCTCTTTGTGCTACACTCTCTATAATGTCTTCAAATTGATCTTCCAGTTTATTAATTCTCTCTTTTGTAATATTTAACCTGTCATTTGGGCTTTTTTCCCCTAACAATTATATTTATATTTCTAAATGTTCTATTTGGTTCTTTCTAAAAATATGCTGGGTCATTTTTCATAGTGTGTTATTACTTGCTCATTTTTGTGATTTTTTTATTTCCTTAAACCTTTTATAAATGGTCATTTTACATCTACTTCTGGATAGTTTTAGTATCTAAGGTCCTGGGTAAAGAGTAAGACAGACTTGCTTGGCTTTGTCTTTTCTGTTGATGCTCAGTCATGTTGGTTCATTTCCTTGTTAATTTGTTGATATTTTATTACAACACTTTTATTTTAATGCTCACATTTGCTTGATTCTAATCTGTGGGAAATCTGTGGGACTCTATTGGACATAATTTTTTCTGGAGAGAATTTAGATTTGCTTCTGTGGGAAGTCAGGATGTAATACAAACCTGGAACTACTTTATTTTATTCCCCTTACAAAGACACAGGTTGAATGTGGAAATTTCAATCCAGCTTCCTCATCTTACTACTGGCCCAAGTGTAGACTCCTAGTACAAGAATGATATTACTGTTTGTCCTAGAGTACCTTTATCTCTCAAGCTTGCTTATTCCTTGCAGTTAATTCCTTGGGTTTCAGCCCGTATTTGGAACACACCAAGATAGAAAGTACAATCTTTGCAGATTTTTCTGACAACTTGTAATCCATCAATTTATTGAGGCATATGTTTTACCCAAGATCTAGTCATTTTCCTATTGATCCATTAGTTTTCTGTCAGAATCTGAAATCCAAATAAAGTACTTTTCAAAAGCATCCATATTCAAAATCATCCATATTATCTACATTGTAAGTAGGTCCAATGAGCTGAATAAGAGCTTTTATTTGCTTTTCAAACTCCATTTTTAAATTTTCCAATTCAAATACTCATAAGAGAATCTGTAATCTGGGTGCATTTTAAAATTAGATAAAATCTCAAATGTTATTATTAAATATTACCAAATAGAGAATCAAAAATAAAGCTGCACAGCTACAACCATTTGATCTTCAATAAAATCAACAATAACAAGCAATGAAGAAATGACTCCCTGTTCAATAAATGACACTGGGATAGCTGGCTAGCCAAATGCAGAAGATTGAAACTGGTCTTCTAACTTTCACCATATACAAAAATTAACTCAAGATGGGTTAAAGACTTAAATGTAAGACATAAAACTATAAAAATCCTAGAAGAAAATCTAGAAAATATTATTCTGGACATTGGCCTTGGCAATAAATTTATGACTAGGTCCCCAAAAGCATTTGCAACGGAAGTAAAACTTGATGAGCGGAACTTAATTAAACTTAAGAGCTTCTGCACAGCAAAAGAAACTATCAAGGGGGTAAACAGACAAACAACAGAAGTGGAGAAATTATTACAAACTATCCATTCAACAAAGGTTTAATAGCCAGAATCTATGAGAAATTTAAACAATTCAACAAGCAAAAAACAAACAACCCTATTAAAAATGGGCAAAGGACATGAACAAACACTTCTCAAAAGAAGACTAATGAAAAAATGCTTAACATCACTAATCATTGTTCAACATCACTAATCATTAGATAAGTGCAAATCAAAACCGCAATGAGATGCCATCTCACACCAGTCAGAATGATTATTATTAAAAGTCAAAAAATAACTGATGCGGGTGAGGTTATGGAGAAAAGAAAATGCTTGTACACCGTGGGTGGGAATGCAAATTAATTCCACCCCTGTGGAAAGCAGTTTGGAGATTTCTCAAAAAAATTAAAACAAACAAATATGCACGGGACTGATCCAAGATGGCCGATTAGGAGCAGCTGAGGATTGCAGCTCCCAGTGAAAGCGTGGAGGGTGAGTGGACGCCACATTCCCAGACGGATTGTTATTGCCCACAGACCAGGAGATTCCCAGGGGGAGGAGCCCCACGGGTCGCCAGTGCACCTGGTTTGGCCGGCGCGGCTGGTTTGGCCGGCGCAGCTGTTTTCCCCGGCTCGGCTGTTTTTGCCTGCGCGGCCATTTTCACTGCCGCCGTTTGGAGCGGCGCCCCGGCGCAGCGGTTCCCAATACAAAAGACGTGGGTCCAGGTGCCGTTTTAGCTGGCAATTGGAGCTCCGGGAAGGCAGAGCCGCCCATTCATTCGATTAAAAAAGAGGACTGAAACAGACAGCCAGGCCAGGAGATTTCCCAGGCAAAAAAACGCCAGCACCCGCGGTTTCAGCCGGCGCAGTGGGTCACCGCAGGGGAAATCATACAGATCCCAGCGCCTTGTCAACAGGCGGCTGAAACACCTGGGAGACAGTGACCATTCAACTAAAAAAGACGCTCTGAGGCAGGGAGCCAGGTGATCAGGCTCAGCTGGTCCCACCCCCACAAAAAACAGCCATTGGAAACTCTCTGGATTGAGAGTTTCAGACGGTCCAGCTCTGTGGGGGAGGGGCGTCCGCCATTACTGAGGCAGTCTGCCGCTACGGAGGAAGTTTGCCATTGCAGAGGCA
>PVKV010025421.1:0-29698 GCA_004027835.1 Alouatta palliata | reverse complement strand
AGCAATTCTCCTGCCTCAGCCTCCCGAGTAGCTGGGACTACAGGCACGTGCCACCATGCCCAGCTAATTTTTGTATTTTTAGTAGAGACGGGGTTTCACCATGTTGACCAGGATGGTCTCGATCTCTTGACCTCGTGATCCACCCGCCTCGGCCTCCCAAAGTGCTGGGATTACAGGCGTGAGCCACCGCGCCCGGCGTCTTTTTTCTTTTTTGAGACACAGTCTTGCTCTGTCACCCAGGCTGAAGTACACTGGTGTGATCTTGGCTCACTGCAACCTCTGCCTCCCAAATTCAAGTGATTCTCATGCCTCAGCCTCCTGAGCAGCTGGGATTAGAGGCATGGGCCACTATGCATGGCTAATTTTTGTATTTTTAGTAGAGATGGGGTTTCATCAAGGTAGCCAGGCTGATTTCCAACTTCTGACCTCAGGTGATCTGCCTGCCTCGGCCTCCCAGAGTGCTAGGATTACAGGCATGAGCCTCCATGCCCAGCTAGACAAAGATTTCTTACACTGAACCAAAAACATACTAATAATAAAAGAAAAAACTGATAAACTTAACTTCTCAAAACAGAATTTTCTGTTCATCAAAATACATCATTTACAAAATGAAAAGGTAAGTTACAGAGTAGGAGAAAATACAATAGATTGATCTGTCAAAAGGCTGGTATTCAGAAAAAAAAAACAAGACTCCTATAGTATAATAATAATGATAATGGCAAATCAATCATTTAAATGGACAGAAAACCTGAACAGAATTTTCAGGAAAAAAAAAAAAAAGAAGATATGCCAACAGCCAATACATTCATGAAAATGTGGCAAACATCATTAGTCATCATGGTAATGCAAATTAAAACGAAAATGACACACTATTTCACACCCACTAAAATGGCTACATTCAAAGACCATCAAATTTTGCAAGGACTTGCAAATGGATTAGAACTCTGATCTTTGCTGGTAGTAGTACAAAATGGTAAAGCCACTTTGGAAAACTGTTTTGGCAGTCTTAATAAAGTTGAATATATTTATCTACTCTACAATTCAGAAATTTCATCCCTAGATATTTATCCTTAGAGAAATAAAAACATATATTCACAAAAAGACTTATGTAAGAATAGTCTAAAAGTGGAAAGAACAGAAGGATGGATAAACAAATTGTGCTATATTCATACACTGAATTATGATTCAGTAATAAAAAGAGAAAAAAACACTGATATGCGCAAGCAACATGGATGAATTGCAAAAACATTATGTAGAGTGAAAGAAGCCTTGCACATAAGAGTACACACATATTGTATGATTCTATCTATATAAAATCTAAGAACAAGCAAAACAAATCAAAAACGACAAAAACCAAAAAAGTGGTTGCCTAGGGTAGGGGGAGGAAGATACATGGTGGAATTTACTTGAGTGAACTTTCTGGGGCGATAAACATTCTGTATCTTGACTGGGGTGGTGCTTACTATAGTAGAAACTCATCAAAAAAGGCTAGGTGTGGTGGCTTACACCTGTAATCCCAGCACATTGGGAGGCTGAGGCGTGAGGATCACTTGAACCCAGGAGTTCAAGACCAGCTTGGACAACATAGTGAGACCTCATCTCTACGTAAGTTTTAAAAATTAGCTTGGTGAGGTGGCACATGCCTGTAGTCCCAGCTACTCTGAAGGCTGTAGCAGGCGATCACTTGAACTCAAAAGTTTGAGGTTACAGTGAGCTATGATCATGTCACTGCATTCCAGCCTGGGCAACAGAAAGAGACTTTGTCTCTAAAAAATAGAAAAAAATTTAAAAATTAAAATATAATTAGCAAACTTTATCTAGTGGACATATACAAAATATTAATCAACTGCAGAATAAACATACATTTTAAACACAGAAGGATATTTATAAAAAGTGATCACATACAAGGCCAAAGTAAATCTCAACAAATTCCCCCCAAAATGGTATCAATCATGCAAACCACATATACTAATCACAACAAAATTATTATCACAAGATAGTAACCTGAAAACAAATACCATTTTTTAAATTAAAAACAGGCTCGTCTGAAGGAAGTAAGTTCTCTCAATTGTTCAGTTACAAATAGAACTCCTTATTTCACTCTTTCCCTCCTCTCACTACTGCACTTACTAAAAAGAAAAAAAGAAAATTAAAAACACAATTCTAAATACTCTATAGGTTAAAGAAGAAATGAGACACACAAACATGGCCAAATATTCTTTTGAGAAAGGTATAAAGGCAAATCAATGGAGAAAGGACAAGCTTTTCAGCAAGCAGTATTGGAATAGTTAGACATCCATACTTTTTTTTTGAGATGGAGTTTTGCTCTGTCACCCAGGCTGGAGTGTAGTGGCTCCATCTCAGCTCACTGCAACCTCCACTTCTTGGCTTCAAGCGATTCTCTTATCTCAGCCTCCTGAGTAGCTGGGATTACAGGCATGCACCATCACTCATGGATAACTTTTGTATTTTTAGTAGAGATGGGGTTTTACCAAGTTGGCCAGGCTGGTCTCAAACTCTTGACCTCCTTGACCTCAGGTGATTCGTCCACCATGGCCTCCCAAAGTGCTGGGATTACAGGCATGAGCCACTGTGCCCGGCCCATAATTTTTTTTTTTTTTAAAGGTCTACCTACATGGTAGGTAGGCTTGGGGAAAGGCTTGAGCAATTGGGTCATAATGCCAAAAGACACAATTCTGAACACCATAATCCTCAATGCTGAAATCCCAAAAGAGCAAAATATCCAAAGTCTAAACCCTAACAGTTAAGATCCCAAAAGTCACCATCATAAGATAGCTGCACCATGTTTGACAAGATCTTATCTGCTATCTCTATGCAAATTGCCCAAAGCTATCCCTATATTACACTTTTGTATGCTGAATTTTCTTTTTAGTTTCTTCTTTAAAAAAATTTCCCACTATTTTTAATTGTCAGCATTTTTTTAATTACAATTCTCTGTGACATTTATTTAATATTCACATCATTTCCAAAACTGGAGGTATAAATTGTATAGATTTTTCAGAGAATTCTAATTTGTTTTATGCATGTTTTACAAATTTGACTCCATGAAAGTGGATTGGCAGAATGTTGACTGTGCATGTATATAAAAATTGCTAAAACTTGTTCAATAAATGAATAGATGTTCTTTATATTTAAAAAAAAATTTTTAAAAGGCCTACCTAAACCTCACACCTAATACAAAAACTAACCCAAACATGAAATACAGACTTCAATGTAAACCATTAAACTATACAACTTTTAGAAGAAAACGTAGAATTCTTCATGACCTGGGTCAGGCAAAGAGTTTCCAGATCCGACACCAAAAGTTATGATCTGAAAAGAAAAAATGGATCAACTGAACTTCACCAAAATTAAAATGTTTGTATTGCAAAAGACATTAAAGAGAATTTTTTTAAAAAGAACTACAGACTGGGAGAAAATATGTGGAAGTCACACATCTGAAAGAGGATTTATATCCAGAATATATAAAGATCACTCAAAACCTAATATTAAGAAAGTCATCCAATTAAAAAATGGGTAAAGGCTTGAATAGATACTTTACCAACAAGGATACAAAGATAGCTAATAAGCCCTTGAAAAGACGCTCAACATCTTTAGTTACTGGGGAAATGCAAAACCACTATTAAAGAACATTGCATACCTATTCAAATGGTTAAAATTAGGGAAAAAAAATGAGTATTACCAAATGTTCACAAGCAACCGGAACTTTTATACCTTGCTGGTGGGAATGCAAAGTGCAATCCCTTTGGAAAACAATTTGGCAGTTTCGTTTCTTTCTTTTTTTTTTTTTGAGACAGTCTTGCTCTGTCGCCAGGCTGGAGTGCAGTGGCGCGATCTTGGCTCACTGCAACCTCGGCCTCCCAGGTTCAAGCAATTCTTCTGCCTCAGCCTCCCAAGTAGCTGGGGCTATAGGCACGCACCACCACACCCAGCTAATTTTTGTATTTTTAGTAGAGGGGGGTTTCACCATGTTGGCCAGGATAGTCTCAATCTCTTGACTTGGTGATCCGCCCACCTGAGCCTCCCAAAGTGCTGGGAATACAGGCGTGAGCCACCATGCCCAGCCTGGCAGTTTCTTTTAAGCTTGAACATATAATTTGAACCAGTCATTCCACTCTTTGGTATTTACCCAAGAGAAATGAAAGCCTATGTCCACAGAAATATTGTAAATGAATATTCATTCCAATTTTATTTGTAATAACCAGAAACAACCTAAATGTCCATCAATAGGTGAAGAGGTTTTTAAAGTTGTTACATATTAATGCAATGAATAAGAACAAACTATTAGTACATGCAACATAAATCCTAGCGACTGAAACGTGCCCACTGGATATGGTACCTATCTGCTAGTTAACAACAGGTCATTGGTTATGTATTTGTCAGAGCAGTTTGAGTTGTATGGTATGTGTAGAAATGATTATACAGCGGACTGTTAATAAATGAGAGGTGAAGAGGTAGAGACAGTGACACACAACTACACTTTCAAGGAGCCTGGCTGTAAAAGGAAAGAAAGAGGGTAGACTGGTAATCTAGAGGATGAGGGTTGAACTTAAGGATAAGGTTTGAGCAAGTTTAGAGGGTAAGATGAAAGGGAAAGGGGCAAAAGTTGAACACCTGAAAGAAGAAGATAATAGATGAAGCAAAGCCCCTGGAAAAACTGGAAGAGGATCCAGAGACTGAAAAGTAGAGGAAAGCTACGCTGACATAACTTCATCTGTGGGTGTAACAGGAAGTTACCCAGTTCCTGCATCCTTTGGCTTTATTTTCTCCGTAAAATAGGCGAATGAAGTCATCTGTAGAAAGTGAAGAAGAGTTGGAGTAGAAACTTGAGGAAAGAGGTAGCGGTTTGAAATAGCTGTGTGAGCAGTGGATAAATGAGCTGACTTGAGACAAGTCTAAGACTTGCTAGAGAACACTGAAGGCCCAACAAACTTTATATACCATGAACCACGTCAGACTGCCATGAAAGTTTCTAAATATCTAGGGATGAGCCTCAAGCAAGTTATAGGATAAGGAAAAATGTATTTATTTATCACTGCCAACTTGTAATAAAATTTGGGTCCACACTAGGAGTAGCATTCACCTAAAGACTACTACAACTACCTTCTTCCAGCTTCTAGACCCATTCCTAGTCCAAACCATTCTTAGTACTGCCTGAGTCACCTTTTAAAAATAAATCTGATTATTTAAATCATTTCTTTAAGTCATTCAATAGCTTCCCAGATTCAGACAAAATCTCAAGGTATTAATATAGCAAAGAAGTTTCTTCATAATCTATCCTCTTGTTCTCATCTCTTAGCAATCACATTCATCCTACATTCTAACCATAATGAACTAATTCCAGGTCCCCAAACATACTGTCATCTCTTTCTCACTGACTTTGTACATGGAATTCCCTCTGCTTGAGATGCCCTTCCCCCTCGTCCCGTCATCAGCAAAATTTAACTCAAATATCACTCCCCTATCAGGCCTACACTGCCTAGAAAAAAGTACACTGCCTAACTTCAGGGGGTACCATTCACAACATAATGTTATGAAAATGGTCACATCAGAATTGTACAAACTAAGGCCGCTGGTATCCCATCTATATCTTCCCATAGTAAACATTCTGTACATATCTGTATATATATCTTAATTGCAATTTTTAAAATAAATATTCAAGTATAAGTTTCCCCTGGGTAGGAATTATGTCAAGGAAGCTTCCTTGACCTTCTAATTTAGACTAGATTAAATTAGGCTTTTCTAATTAATTACTGTTTTTCTCCATAAAACAAAAATGAAAAGTGCTAAGAGATAACAATTAAAACAGGTAATATTTATTGAGTGTTGACTACAGGCAAGACACTGTAGCATTTTATATGCAGTATCACGTTTAATTTTCATAAGAACCTGAGATAGGTACCATTATAACCCCTATTTTATAGAAGAGAAAGCTGAGACACAAAGCAGTAAAGCAACTTGCCAAAAGGCACATGGCCAATAAAAAGAGGCAGAATGTGAATCTAGGCAGGCTATCTTAAGAGACTGCACATTTAAAATGACTTGTTTAAGCCAGGCTCTGTGGCATACACCTGTAGTCTCAGCTACTTGGGAGGCTGAGGCAAGAGGTCTGCTTGAGCCTAGGAGTTCAAGGACAATCTAGGCAACATAATGAGATCCCATCTCTGAAAAAAAATGTTTTTTAAATAATATGCTAAATGTCTGCCTTCTCTGCTTCATATGACATTAATTTTGTTCCTAACCTCCCCTCAGGACTCAAAGCCTAGTATACAGGCCTCCAATAAATATGTCTACTAAAGACCAGGTACGGTGGCTCAAGCCTATAATCCCAACACTTTGGGAAAACAAGGCAGGACGATCACTTGAGGCCAGGAGTCTGAGAGCGGCCTGGGCAATATAGAAAGACCTCATCTCTACAAAAAATATTTTAAAATAAAAAAATTAGCCAGATTTGGTGTTAACATGCCTTGTAGCCCTAGTTACTCAGGAGACCAAGGTGGGATGATTACTTGAGTCCAGGAGTTCAAGACAGTGAGACCTTGTCCCTTTAAAAAAAAAAGTTTGCTAAGTTAAAGATGACTCTAAATTCAGTTCTCTGAATACCTGTTATCTACCATGTCAGCCATCTTTCTTGACTTCCACTGATCAGCAAATTTGATAAGCCTACTATGTTCCTGACAAATTATCAATAAAAGTGTTACAAACTCCTATATATATGTTCAGTAAATGATTGTGACATCTCGAATCTGGACATTCACCCAACTACTTAACTGAAATCACAGCTATTAAAACTATTCGAAGGGCTAAAGAACAGACCCATTAGTTTGGTAGGTTTCCCATAAAACATTATTTTACCTTTTGTCAAGGCTTGCAGTTTTTCAACAGGTAAATCAACACTCTTTTCTCATTTCATTCAGTTTAATTATTCTTAGCTTCCAAATGCACTTCGAAGCTTTTCTCATTTTGTCACAATTCTTTTCTGCTAACCTCCTATTTGTCACAAAGCTCCAGAGAAGAAAGAGCGAGGAATAAGATGTTCCACATTACTAAGTGAACTTTTACAAGGGCGAGGGAATAAAACTTCCACAAGTTTGTCTATATAAACATCATCTTTGGAGAAAGAGTATTAGGAACTTTCTTTATGTAAACAAACAGAGACAAAACATAAAAGAACTATCAGATGGTAAAATTACCTCTCCTCAGGAGAGCTAAATTTTAGTGAACACTTTTTACAAAACAGTTTAAAAAAAAATGTATTGTTTTTAAAACCCAAACCCTGAGAAATGAGAAACTGATCCAGACTGATGAAAAAATTATGTGTGTGTGTGTATGTGTGTGTGTGTGTGTGTGTGTATAAATCATCCTTGATTTTACATTCTTTTTCTTCTTGAATGCCATATGAAACTATAAACTGAAATATGCTATCATCCAACATGGAGAGTACTCACCAGTGTTTATTTGAGGTTAAGATGTTCTCACTGTGTTATCAAACTAACAACATAACAAAGAGAAAAGATAAGAAACGACTTCTTAAAAATAAAAATGTTGCCAGTCGCCATGGCACACACCTGTAGTCCCAGGTACTCAGGAGGCTGAGGCAGGAGAATCGCCTAAACCCCAGAGGCAGAGGCTGCAGTGAGCAAAGATCATGCCACTGCACTCCAGCCTGGGCGACAGAATGACACTCTATCTCAAAAAAAAAAAAAAGTTATTTATCCTATGGTTTGTTGTAAGACTAGACTATAATACACATGGCTTTAATATTAAACTTTTCATCATTATCCAAACCGCACGCATTATAGTAAATTTTAAAAATGTTTTCTTAAAACACTGTACAATTCCAGGTTTTGATTTTTAAAAGCACTAAAAAAAAAAAAAAATCTATACATTCATTTTAAGACTCTTTAGTCATCTTCAGCAACTTTCTAAGTGTTACATGAAGCTCAATAATGGTATTTACATTAAGAGAAAGAGAACCAAATGATAGGAAATGGTCAAAATGTTAGTATTAGCCACAGAACTCTTTTGATCACGAGGGCAATAAAAGTCAGAATTAAGCCACTAAATGAGGATTACAGAGTCACGATTCTAGACATCCTCAGAAAAAAAATGCCAACAGCCTGCCCCATCTATAACTCTCTTGCTCTCTCTTTCTGGCACTTTAATATCCTAGTCTTATTCATGCAGTTTTAATAGGCAACATTTTCCAATCTTTCCCCACTAAAGTGCATGGCATTTTTTTAAGGGTCAGAAGGCACCTGCAGGTCTGGAACCCCAGCTCAGGGATTAGATGGATGGAAAGTCCAGCATGAGGAAGGAGCTGCTTGAACTAAAGCTGACAGGATGGCACTGTTTTCTGAAACAAAACAAAAAAACTATTTTATAATGATTTGAGAAATATATCCCATGTATAGAAAAACTGGAGGTAGAAATCACCAATTACTAGGGCATTAATCTAGTATGCTGGACAAAATGATCTTGTGTCTCCTCTATCTTAAAACTACAAAATAAAGCTTCTAAGAAAATAAAATTGCATTTCTAGTTTTAAGCAATAACACTCTCATTAGCCACTTTCATATTCTGTGGTATTTAGAATACATGCAGATACCATGAAGTATGTCTTACAGCTGAGGCCTCTACAAATCATATAACTTATATTACTCTCAAATTCACATTAGAAACTCAAGTGACATTGAAATATCACACAAATTAGCTGGTGCTACTTTTGTCACTAGCACTGTTGAATCATAACTAAGGCAGCAGAAAAATCATCTCTGTGTTCATTCAAGACCATTTTTCTTTTAATGTCTTTTTTTCAATGCACTTATAAGGTTATAGGTACCTTTTAAAAATAGCTCATAGAATTATAGAATGGTAAAACACTGAAACTGGATAAACTAGTATTTCAACCTCCAACTCTCAGCAAATTGATCACTAGAGGAGTCTATTTAAAACTAACTGGCTCTCAGGAGGC
This sequence comes from Alouatta palliata, assembly GCA_004027835.1. Taxonomy (NCBI): domain Eukaryota; kingdom Metazoa; phylum Chordata; class Mammalia; order Primates; family Atelidae; genus Alouatta; species Alouatta palliata. Next base: position 20,703 of record PVKV010025421.1, on the reverse strand, counting down.
TGAGGCAGGAGGATGGCTTGAGCCTGAGTTCAAGGCAGCAGTAAGCTATGACTGCACTCAACTCCAGCCTGGGTGTCACAGCCAGACCCCACCTTAAGGGATCACTGATACAGATTTTCATTTAATAAATTGTGGGTATATTTCAAACATGACCACTCTACTACTCATAGACATTTAAGTTGCTTTCAATCTGGGAGGATTATAAATAGCATTAAATCCACATCCTTATAAATATATCTTTGTATCTAAGCTCAATGATTTCTCCAAAGAGCGTGTGCATTCAATTTTGAGAAACTGCTCTCCAATCAAGACTCGATCCCTCCACATTATCATAAAAAATTTAAGTGTATGTGTGTTTCACTACATCTGCAACAACAGGGGGGATTATTACTGTAAAATATCAATCTAGCAGTTTAAAAGTGTTATCTCATTTCTGCATGTTTATTAATGAAAGTGAAAAATTTTTAATGTTTTTTAACAATATGTATTTCTTCGATGTGTTCATTCTCTAGCTTTTGCCCATTCTCTGTTGGGTTCTTCAAGTTTATTTCTTGTTGATTTAAGAGCTCTTTAGGCTGAGTGTGGTGGCTCATGCTTGTAATCCTAGCACTTTGGAAGGCTGAGGCAGAAGGATCACTTGAGCTCAAGAGTTAGAGATCAGTCTGGGCAACATAGCGAAACCCTATCTCTATTTTTAAAAAGTAAAAAAGATAGCTCTTTAAATATTAAAGATACTAACTTTTATTTTTCATATATGTTGAAAAATATATATGAGTTTTTGTTTTTTCTTTTAGGTATTTTTTATGGTGAATTTTACCAAATATATATCTTAGATGTCTTCACAGACAAATCTGATGTTCTTTTCTTCCTTTGAAGTCTAGTGTCTTTCCCTCCAAGATTATAAAAATAGTTATATTTTCTTATTTTTTGGCTTTGTTTTTTTAAAATCTTTAATCCACTTGGACTTTACTTTTGTACATAATGAATATAAACTTTATTCTTCCCCACTGTTTGCTAAGTATCCCAACAAAGGTACAAAATAAACTAGTGTTGTGCTGGAACTTGTGCATTCTGCTTATGACAGACTTACATTTCTGGAAATTTGTAAGCTGACTGTGAAACATAGCCATAAAAAACTATATAAACAGGATAAAATAAATCATATTTAAAACAAAGGTAAGAAATACTCAAGAATTATCACTCCCTAGTTAATTTGTTATGATTTATGCTCTTAAGGTTATCTAACACCTATTTTATCTGTATGGTGAAAATACTATATAAGAGTGTGCCAGTGCATATCTTTCTCCAATTCAGCATTTAGTAGCTTCACATTAGTGGCTTGAAATTGGCCATTATAGGAGTATTACAAGAGATCAGCAAATCCTACGAACTACAGCTTTTTTATTTTTCAGAGAGCCTGTTGTTAAACATATGTCAGCATATCCCCAGAATAAGCCATTCTTTCTTCACTAATTAAAGGATCTCTAATATATACTAAACTGCCATTTATTCGTAAGTTTATAAAATAGAATAAGGAGCTTAGAATTCAACTTTTTTTTCTACTCTAGCATCACAGACTACTTGGTATGTTTTGATATATTAGATAAGACTTTGGACACAGTTTCTATTAACTGGATCTCTATTTTTCTAATATAGATCACAGCCCTGCAAAGAAAAGAGTATTTTCCCTAAATAATTCAATAGCATTCTTAACTTTATGTAGATTATAGAAAACAGTACAAATAAAGGACTATTTCATTTCAAAATAAAGGACTATTTCTGGATATAGTTGGTTACCATATACTTTTTTTAGATTGGGGCTCTCACTTTTTTGGGGGGGCAGGGGGACTCTTACTCAAAAAAAAAAAAAAAATTCAAACATAAGAAAACAAAACCACTACTATGAGGTTGGTTCTAAATACCACTCTAAGTGTTCTCTCATAAAAATTCTGCCAGTGCGTGAGGAAATGGGAATCTTTTAATATATAATGGCAAGACCCAATGATAGTACTTTTTTTTTTTTTTCTAAGGCAAGATCTGGCTCTGTTGCCCAAGTTGGAGTGCAGTGGCACCATCTCAGCTCACTGCAACCTCTGCCTCCTGGCCTCAAGTCATGCTCCCACCTCAGCCTTCCAAGTAGCTGGGGACTACAGGCACACACCACCATGTCCAGCTAATTTTTGTATTTTTTGTAGAGATGGGGTTTTGTCATGTTGCCCAGGCTGGTCTTGAACTCCTGAGCTCAAGCAATCTGCCTGCTTTGGCCTCCCAAAGTGCTGGAATTACAGGTGTAAGCCACAGTGCCTGGCTGACAGTACTGTTCTTTGAGAGTCACCATCACATGCAAACTCAGCACTGGAAACTTTCTTCCATTTTTTCACAGCAATGGGTCTTGCTATGTCACCCAGGCTAGATGCAGTGGTTATTCACAGAAGTAATCATTGCATACTAAAATCCCAAACTCCTGGGCTCAAAAGATCCTCCTGCCTTAGCCCCCTAAGTAGGCTGAGAAGCTGAGACTACACCCGTAGGCCACCATGCCCAGCCTAGACGCTTTCAATTCAACAACCAACAAGCACCCAGCCTGGGATCATGCTAGGCTCTGAAGAAGCAACTAAGACATGACCCTAATCTTTGAAACTCTCATAATTTTTGGTGGATCTGTGGGTAGAGAACGTGTCACCAGTGGTTACAAGCATTTGTTTTCATTAGCACTGAAAGACAGAAACAGATTGTCTTCAAGAATGAGTACTTTAAGAGGAAAAGAAAATTAGGGTATAAAAACTAGTTATTTAAAGTTTGGCTACCTACAGAGACAAGCTGATATATGCTGATAACTACATCTTCAGCACCTATACCAGTTAAACATTACAGTGTCCCTATTTTAATGTCTTTCCTGCTGAGGTTCTTTAAGAACTCAGTGATTTATTTGTAAATACTGATATCAACTGCATCAAGAAAACCAGTAACTGCTGTCTATGTACTTCCTTACCCGTCACAGACCATTTAGATTTGCACTCCAGCTACCTCATTCTAGGTGTTTACATTATGAAACTATGTAATGAAATACCTGGGTTGACTCAACAGAACCACCCTTTTTGTACCTAAACCGAAAGACCTCACTTTTAAAGGCTTGCTGTCATTTGATTTCTTGTAAACATCTTATATTGTAGCCTTGGCAGAAAACACAGCAGTTGCCCTTTTGACACATACAGTTGATACAGTGACAATTTTCAACCTTTTCCAATCATTAACTAACATTTTAGATTTTTAAATCTATCTCTTAAGGCTTTATACTATATATAGAAATAATCATTACCCTTTGGGAAACAATGGCTCATTTACTGAAAATGAGTTTCACAAAGGAATTATTTGGTACTGAAAAATACAGAGCAGTGAATTGGGTGACACAAATCACGGCATCATCAGCTCATATGACTCCATTAGGGTAATTTACTTAAAAAAAAAAAAAACTACAATAACTTGAAATTTAAATTCAACAATAAAATCATGTCCTCTGTCACAGAATTGTGAAACCAGATCTTAGATTATTTTGAAAATGTTCCCTTAAGTCCCAACCTGAGATAAAAACCACAAAAAAGAAAACTTTTGTAGAATGGAATATTTCTATACTGCCTGAAGCTTAGTTTTGACTGGTACATGTTTCAGTTACACATCTGATTTACAATGAATTTTGTTTTAATTATTGAGAATAAATAGCATTCCAAAATAATCACATGCTTTAAAACCTCAAGTTCTTTCTCTAGTTAGAGAGCTTACAAAATTCATTACATGGAACAGTGAGTTGATGCCGTGACCACAAATGTCTTAACACTGTGTAAGTCTTAAATTAATCATAACCCAATCTCCACAAGTTCTGTAGAAATAGCCTCAAAGTAGGTAATGCAAGAGTCACAAAATGTTAATCTAAAAGGGTGGTTTCCGAATATACCGTACAATTCTTTCAAATTTCCTGAGGTTTAAAACTTTTCAAAAAATAAGTGAGAGAATATGCTCAAAATAGATATATAACTTAGTTACATATCACATGAAAAGACTGGGTTGTTCTTCACCAAAAATCTTATAGTACGTGACATTTAATCAGAAAACTTGGAGTCACTGGCCCACACAAAATAACCAACAGATTAATCTAAATATTCCATAGTTTTTTTCAGATGCGCGTTCCTGGTTTCATTTACAGAGTTTTTGTTTCTTACTTGTTTTCCTTTTATAAGAACACTTCCTCCATTTTCAATAGGCATTTAGTTGGACAGGTACTACTAGTAAAGCAGCAAAACACCAAAACTCTGGCTCAGCCCCCAACCAGCTGTGCAACGTTGAACAAATCTCTTAGCTTCTCTGGGTCTTAATTTTCCCATTTATAAAATGAAGCAGTTAGTCTAGAATGCATTCTAAAGTATCTTCTAACTCTCCAGTTTCTTTGAGTCAGAGCTCTAGGCTTGTGGGAATGAAAAAGCCCTCAAAACAAATGGCCAAAATCTCATTTTGCAATGTTAGTGAAACAAACAGGATACAAAATTGTAAATACAGTGTGATCATGATCCCAGCTCTAAATAATACTACAAATACACCCACATATTCCAGGTAAAAGTCTTGTAAACAATACACCAAAATGCTATCAGTGGTTATCTCTGAGTTGTAGGTTACAAACTGTTTTTCCTTTTGGCTTTTCTGTGTTTTTCAAGGGTCCTATAATAAACATACTATTAGTCTAATAATAGGGAGGAGGGTGAAAAACAAAGAAAAAAACCTTCCTTTTATGTGCTAAAAGAATTTTACATTTGGAAAGGATTCTAGAATTTGAATGAATTTTTCAAAAACAGTTGGAGTCAATCAGAAAAAAAGATCTCTAGTGAAGTCACATACCTGATACCTGTCAACCATCACATAAAAGCTGGTTATTTTCCCTAAATTAATAAGTTTTCAGGAGGTACTATTTTTTTCACTTATACCGAAACCAGTAATAATTATGATAGCTAACATTTACATAATGCCAAGCATAGCTCTAAGACTTTAAATATATAATAATTCATTTAGTTCTTACAACAGCCAGATGCAGGGGCTCATGTCTGTAATCCCAGCTACTTGGGAGGCTGAGGTGGGAGAACTGCTTGAGGCCAGGAGTTTGAGACCAGCCTGGACAACTTGGAAAGAATTCCAGGACCACTACCTCTTAAAAAATAAAAAAAATCAGCTGGGTAAAGTGGATCATACCCTACAGTACCAGCTACTCAGGAGGCTGAGGTGGGAGAATCACTTGAGCCCAAGAGTTGAAGTGACCACTAACACTCCAGCCTGGGCAACAGAGCAAGACTCTATCTCTTAAAAAGAAAAAAAAGGAAATCCAGCTTGGCACGGTGGCTCATGCCTGTTAATTCCAGCATTTTGGGAGGCTGAGGTGGGCAGTCACAAGGTCAAGAGATTGAGACCATCCTGGCCAACATGGTGAAACCCCATCTCTACTAAAAATACAAAAATTAGATGGGCATGGTGGCGTGCACCTGCAGTCCCAGCTATTCGGGAGGCTGAGGCAGGAGAATCGCTTGAACCCGGGAGGCGGAGGTTGCAGTGAGCCAAGATTGTGCCACTGCACTCCAGCTGGGTGAAAGAGGGAGACTTGGTCTCAAAAATAAATAAATAAAAATAATCCCCACAACCACCTTACAATTACTGGAATACTGTCACTATCCCTGCTATACACATGAAGACCATGAGGTACCCAGAGATAAAATAATTTACTCACAGATAATGAGGGGCAGAGCCAGGATTTAGAGAGAGTTATGCTCTCAAGTAGCTGGGACTACAAGTGTGTGCCACCACACCAGCTAATTTTTACTTTTTATTTTCTGTAGAGATGAGCTCTTGCTACACAGCCCAGGGCTCAAGCAATCCTACGGTCTCAGCCTCCCAAAGTGTTGGGATTACAGGCATGAGCCAATGTGCCCAGACAGAGTATAGACTCTTAACTACTAAACCATACTATCCCTTTAAATGCTGTTCTCTTCAGGTCATTCTTTAACTGCTTTTGTTCTAAAAGTTCTTCTAAACAATTTTTCTTTAAACTGAAAAAAGACTGACCCACTTTAATCAGCTCAAAATTATGATTCTTTTCCAAGTTATTATTTCAAAGCTATAAGGAATATAATTTAATCCCTGTACCTATCACTAAGTGAATAATATTATAACATCTGAGATATTAAATAACATTAATTATTAAGCTTAATAAGTCTTTAAAAAAAAGTTGCTTTGTTGGTTGAGATTGTTTGTCCTCACAAAACTTCTGCAAAGAATCCCTACAACCAACTGTTGCACCTTTCTAAAATTTCTATTTTATTAAAATGTTTTAAAATAGTGTTGTAATTAAATAGCTTGTTTTTAAAAGAATGCCTGTCAATGTTTACTTTGAACATTTGCTGTGGTATACACCCAGTTAACTTCAGAATAACCCCAATTACTGTAACATGCAAAACCTGAGAAAATGAACACAGAGGAAGCCAATCAGTTAAACATAGTTGAAGATGCTCACATAATTCTCTAAGGCAATTCAAACCCAAACCAAGCCCCTTCTGCTGCACAATACCCACATTACTTGCCAATTTTCATAGCTTTTGATAAAGCTCAAATTTCCTCCACATCTGTATTACTAAATTTCCAGCTCTGTTGAAGTAAAAATAGAAATCAACAGTTTCCTATTTTTAAAAATTAGAAGACAGCGAAGTGGAGAAAAAGGTGGGGAAAAAAACCCTCTGCACCAGGCTGCCTGTTAATTTAGATGTGCAATGAGACAATCACCTGATTAATTGCACCCTTTGGGTACTTTTGTACTGATAAGATAATACAGTGAAATAAAGTCACCTGTTTTATTTCAATTAACTTACACAATTTGCAAATCTGCAACTCTCTGCCACGGTACATTAAGAAAATTAGCATGTAAGAAAAATCACCTGCTTATGTAAATTGAGGATGATTTTTATACATGCAGATGGAAAAAAAAAAAAAGCTACAATCTGGGTCAAATGACTAATTTTATCTATTTGTTCAAATGTCTCTTTTCTCCTTTTCTCTGTAGCGCAGAGCAAGAATTTTAGGTCAAAGAATGGATAAACAAAAAGTTTCTGTGTTGTCCATTCCCCTATAAGAAGTCCACTGCCTGACACTACTGAGCTGTATACTACTTAAACTGAAAACAAGACTGGGAATCCTATCCGGATAACAAAACCAAAACATGGAGGGGAAAAGAAACCAATGGGAGATGTCTGTTCTAACTGGGAAGGAAAGCAAACATGGCAAGGATCAGGTACCAATTTTACCTTCTGCTACTTTAGGCAAACAAAGCTTCAGAAAAGAAAAGGAAAAATGCCTCCAAATAACTCAGGGCAGACAGGACTTCTCCACAGAGATCATTATTCCAGTCTGTTCTGTAAGTGTACCCAGTCAAGTTCTTCTGAGTCTGATGTAAGTTAGACAAATGCATTATCTTGGTCATTAATGATTGCCTTCCTGGCATTTACTGCTGGTATTCATCCCTCGCATTTAAAACTGACTCCATCTCCAGGTCCAGGAGTGGATCTGATTGCTCCAAAAGTAATCTTATCTTCATTGACAGTGATTGGTTCAGAAATGAGTATATAATCCAATAAAAGACAAAGAGAAGCCAGGTGTGGCAGCTCACGCCTGTAATCCCAGCACTTTGGGAAGTCAAGGTGAGTGGACGGCTTGTGCCAAGGAGTCTGAGACTAGCCTGGGCAACAAAAAAAAATTTTTTTTTAAATTAGCCTGTCTCTACAAAAAAAAAAAAAAAGAAAATTAACCAGGTGTGGTGACAGAGTGAGACTGTCTCAAAAGAAAAAACAAAACAAAACAAAATAAAACAAAACCACAAAAGCCAAAGACTCTAGAACTGTGCTGGTGCTGGTCAGCAGGGTAGTCAATAGTCACATGTGGCTAGAGAGCACTCAAAATGTGGCTAGACCAAACTGAGACATATTGTAAGCATGAAGATACACAGTGATTTTGCAGGCTTAGTATGGAAAAAATATAGATCATTAATAATTTTTATAGTGAATACATGTTGAAATGACAATACATTGGATATAGAGTCAAAATGCATTACTAAAATTAATTTCACCTGTTTCTGTTTCTTTCTTTTTTTTTTTTTTTTTTTTTTTTAAGATGGAGTCTCGCTCTGTTACCCAGGCCAGAGCGCAGGGGTGCAATCTCAGCTCACTGCAACCTCCTCCTCCAGGGTTCAAGCAATTCTCCTTCCTTAGCCTCCCAAGTAGCTGGGACTGACAGGTGCATGCCACCACGTCTATTTAATTTTTGTATTTTTAGTAGAGATGGGGTTTCACCATATTGGCCAGGATGGTCTTGATCTCTTGACCTTATGATCCACTTTGGCCTCCCAAAATGTTGGGATTACAGGCATGAGCCACCGTGCCCAGCCAATTTCACCTGTTTTCTTTTTACATTTTTTACTATGGCTACTAGAAAATTTAAGATTACATAGATGGCTTTCACCATGTATATACTGGATTAGCACTGCTGGTTTGCTGAGGAAGTCTACAAAAACTCCCTTCCTCTTGTACAAGAGCTTTAGGAAGCCAGTCTCCGTCTCTGGGCACTGTAAGTCCTAAACTACTACAGCCTTCAAGCCATGTCAAAGCTCTTTTTCTGGGAGGCCCACATGCAAACCACTAAATCTCTCATCCAAATTTAGAATTTAAAAGAGATTCCTGAAAAGAAACTTGTTTTAAAGAAATTTGCAAATTAATGTAAGCACTGGCCCCCAGATCATCTTACCTGATTACTCATACACAAAGATGACAAAATACTGAAGTTTCAATTTTATTTAAAAAATTTTAAATCACTCAAAATATTATAAGAAAACTATTAAAAGGCTTTTAAGAAACTACACAAATTTTTAAAGTCTAAAACACTAAAAAGGTAAATATTATCAGGAAACTAGCAGTATCAAATAGACATGTAGGAAGAAATTGATTGCTAATTTGCAAACAGGCCTGCTCTCCTCCACAACTGAACTACATGTATAATCCTTACCAATAAGTCAGTAACAGAAAAAAATGAGTCTCCTGAACAAACTGAACATTTAAAATCTGATCTCAAATTAGAAAACTCTATAAAAGTCACCACACTGGAACAGGGTGACATTTCTCTCATTCCTCCTTTAAACAATTTTAGAAGCTATTCAACACTGTAATCCTGAAGAGAGAAAGTTGTCTTGTGGTCACTAGCAAACTCCAATGCCCAAAAACAATGCCACTATGCCATACAAATATTATTTTTATAATAAAATCTTAGGAAACACAGGATTTCATAAATGAGAAAACCAAGGCTCAGAAAGTTTAAATAACCTTACCAAGGTCACAGAGTTGTTGGCAGCAAGGCTAGGAACAGAACCTTGACTCCTAACAAGTGTAGTTTATTATTCTATTACCCTACTGTTAAAAAAAAAAAAATCATTGCACCTTGAACATGACAAACATCAACTGCTCTGATTTTTAAACTAAAACAACAACAACCAAAAAAAAACCCCGAGATTTGGAAGAACTGTACTAATAATTAAAAAATAAAATTATAAAAAGTAATACTTAAGATATCCTTTAGAATCAAACATACACATTATAGGGAAAAACAAACACAATCATTCTCTCAAATGCCATCAATGATCTACTTACTAAATACAACGGCCTTTTCTCCATCTTAATTTTCTTTGACTTTTTTTTTTTTTTTAGAGACAGGTTCTGGCTCCGTCACCTAGGCTGGAGTGCAGTGGTGTGTTATCAGCTCACTGCAACCTCAGCCTCCTGAGTAGCTGGGACTACAGGTGCATGCTGGGACTACAGGTGCACGCTGGGACTACAGGTGCATGCCACCACGCCAGGCTTTTTTTTTTTTTTTTTTTTTTTGTATTTTTAGTAGAGACGGGGTTTCACTATTTGCTCAGGCTGGTCTCAAACTCTTGGGCTCAAGTGATATGCCCACCTCAGCCACCCAAAGTGCTGGGATTATAGATGTGAACCATCACACCCAGCCTTCTTTGACTTTTTATTGGCACCAAAGATCACGCTCATCTTCCTAACAATCTTCTGCCATATTTAGGTTGTCAATCACTGTAAACACATTTTCCTGACTGCCCTTTAATTCTGCTTCCAGTAGCTTCTTCCACCTAAAACTGAGAACATTCCCTAAGACTCAGACAGATTTCAGTTCACTCTATTTTACATAAAAAAAAAAAAAAAAAAAAAACTTTCAGTAGTTGCCATTTGCAGTATTTCAACCTTTTCTCATCGTTGCTTGCCTAAGGAGCCTTTTTAGGCTTTTTTCCTAATCATTCACCTTACGATAGATATGCTATATAACTGTTTATGTGCTGTATGTACACATATGCTCTATTAATAAAAAGCTAGTTTTAGTGTCTCAAGCCTTAAGCATGACATTCCAACCTCTTCATGACTGAGCTCTAGCTTACACTTCCTACCACCCACTGCACTGCACTTTAAGCATCTCCAGCCCTGTAGTCTCCTGCATATAGGCCCTTCCACCTAGACTGCCCTTCGCCATTGGTTGACTCTCATTCTTAAAGCTCACTGAAGAATTACCTATTTTAGGAAGCATCCATATCTTCCATAGAAATCCCTCCTCTGCACTCCCTTAATGTCCAGTGACTATCTCTATTGCTGCATTTATGGCACTAAATTATAAATCTATTTCCCCCACCAGGTCATAATCACCTTTAATCCTTATCTCCAGCATAGTGCCTGCCAAATAGTAACACATAATAAACGAATGTTGTAAGAACTTGAGACAGAATTTCACTCTTGTTGACCAGGCTGGAGTGCAATGGTGCGATCTTGGCTCACCGCAATCTCCGCCTCCCAGGTTTAAGCAATTCTTCTGCCTCAGCCTCTTGAGTAGTTGGGATTACAGGTATGGGCCACCATGCCTGGCTAATTTTGTATTTTTAGCAAAGATGGGGTTTCACCACATTGGTCAGGCTGGTCTTGAACTCCTGATCTCAGATGATCCGCCTGCCTCAGTCTCCCAAAGTGCTGGGGTTACAGGTGTGAACCACCACACCTGACCTAAAGAGAAGATATTCTTTTTTTAATGGTTTCAAATTTAGTTTCACCTCTCCACCAAGGCTGAGGACATCCTGAGAGTAGGCATGTGTCATTTTTCATATTGTTTACTCTCTGTCAACTCCACCAAAGCAATACAATGACTTAAACATCCCTATCCCTCAGTACTAAGCACAATACAGACAACACCAACAGCAGCTTAATAGAGGTTCGCAAAATTATTTATAAAACTAAATATCCCCATTTAGTGCGTGCGAAAGTGCCGGTCCACAGCAAACTGACAATAAAAATATATAGACTAGTGAGTTCCAAAAGTGTTAAAAGCTTTCACTGCCTCACAGTAGACATGACTCAATTAGCCAAACTATTTCAAAACTGGGTTTAGGTAAAGAGCACCAATCATTATCAATGGCAGATATCCCCCCTATACACTCTCTCTACTCACACCATTACAACTAATTGTTAAAGTTCAATCTCAGTAGAGTTCACTTAGAAGTCATCTTTCCATAATGCCAGAGTACCAGTTTTTTCTGTTTCCAGACTAGGTACCTTACAACTACTGACCGTGTCTATCAAGACTTGTTACATGCTCACTGACAGTGTTACAACTGTTGCCTCAGGCACTCTGCTATCCCTCAGCAGCAACAGGATCACACTGACAAGATATTTTAGTTAGGAAGTCCTTATTGACCTATATTAGGTGGCCCAATCAATAAATAAGTCACTGGAGTAGCATGGAGGCAAAGGGACTCAGGACTAAAACCCAAACAGACTCATAATTAAAGAGCTTCTAACAACTTCTGTCCATTTATTGGTTGGACGACAAATGAAAAAGTTTCTTTGGCCTTGACACTCTTCATCAAAGAAACCAAAAAAACATATTAAGGAAATACACAGTATATGAACAGTTAATTCTTGAATTGCTCAGACATCAATAAATCTAATGAAAACCACAATAGCCACTTAATTTTACAATATAGAAGTCAGAGAAAACTCTGACACTCCAAGTTGTGAAGACAATGGAACATTCCAGTACTCCATTAGAGGACTTTTTATATCTATAGGTGCCTGTGCTTTGAAGGTAAACATCCAGAACTTAAATTCAAACATATATTTGGTTAATGCATTTCTAAATTTTTTTTTCTAGTCTAGCATATGAAAGAGAACTACCCCTGCCCCATTTATCTTTCAGGACACATGCCCGGTACTACCGACGGCTAAAAATATGGCATATGATTTTGAGGGATACTGTCTTAGCTTGTTTGAAATGGCAATGTTTCTGAAATGTCTTTTTTAATAAAAAATATTTGTCTTTTTTTCTAATATTTGACAGTATAACATGAAATTTCTCCCCAAGAATAAAACAAGTTTATTTTTGTGCTGTGGGTTTGTTTTTGTTTTTTGAACATAGTTTGGATAATCTTTTCAGGAGTCTAAGTACAAAACGACTTGTAGTGTTACAGGCTGTGGAGTTTCAACTAAGAAGAAGTGGGTGCAGTATCATTAGATTGTTAGTTTTATTCTCTACTCTTTGCTTTCTCTACTTTATGATCATGAACCTGCAGTTTCTAAAAGTAAGTTCGTTTGTAGTTAAAATTAACAATACAGATTTCCACATTTCTAGTTTCACACGGATGCTTTGTTATGTCTAGAAGAGCAACCGTTTCCTTTTTATGGTACAGGCTCTGCTTCTTCAAAGCTCTTTTCACAAAGCAGACCCCCCCAAAGAATCCAGCTGTGGCTGTTAATCTTGGCTGATAGTGGAGAAACTTCTCAATACTATAGATGCTTAACCTGTAAAACACAGTTAATAACAAAATACACTTTAGCATACTACTCTTTCTGATGCAACTTACTCCAGGATTTTCCCTAAACATATTCCAAAAGCATTCTCCATTTTTCTAAATTACAGTTTGCTATGTGGAGTAAGAAGACCAGAGAAAACATAATGCCTCTCATTTTCACAAGATGAGTAAGCTAGACAATCTTCACCATGCACAAGGGTTTATACTGAATAATTTTTTTGTTAAATCAGTATATTTCTCCCACCTCACTGTGATCTTTAGCAATTCACACTTTTTCATCCAAACATAAGCAAAGTAAATGTCTACTAAAGCTGAACTTCAACAATAAGGATGTCTTTCATTTGTTACATTCTGAAAAGAAAAAATTAATTTCTTCCCTGTATATAAATCCATAATACTTTCTAGAAGAGTTCAGATGATCTGACCAGAACACCTATAAAGTCCATACAAATGTGTATTATTTTTATTTGTTTGTTTTTAATTAATTGACAGGACAGCACAGAGTATTTTTCCCTTGGCTTTAAATTCAACCTTTTTTAAATCTCCCTGGCATACAGTACAACTGAGGGGACACGCTATGTTATTTAGAGTCATGCCTCCAAAAATAGTCTGCATGCTGATTTCACCTGATAAATCTGACAATCTATGAAGACACTTCATTGCACGTTAACACAACAGCTTGATTTTTCTACCAACAATAACTACAATAAAAACAACTAACATTTATTGATACTTACTGTGTGCTAGACAGTGTACTCCTTGGTTTACAAGAATTACCTCACTTAATCTTCACACCAATCCTGAGATAAGTACTATTATTATCCCCATTTTATAGATGAGGAACAGAGAGGTCAAATAATTTATCAAGATCACAGAGCTAGTAAGTAACTACCACTGTAGTTTTGAAAGATAAAAGTAACCTGCTGAAGTTATTAGGATAATAAAATTCAAAGACCTCCAGCATTACTTGGAGAACAAAAAGGCAAAAGCGCAAGTGAATCCCAGTCTTCTTGATCTTTTAATTAATCAGGCAAGTCACAAACCAAAACGCTAATTTTACAAAATACCTTTTCCCAAACTCACTTTTACCAAGGTGGCAATATGTGTCATTAACTCCATCTCTGATATGTTAAGTGGCCAATGACAAAACTGCCTAGGTGTAGCGGCCCTCAAACCACTATCATGTGGTTAACGTTCTCCAACTTTCAACATTATACACTTCATGAGCCCCTGAAACTCTTTGTCCCAAAGCATTTTCCTCTGGCAAATGTGAACTACGGACAAAAAAGAAGATTTATATTATACTCATCAAGTGATTGAAGTTACTATTTGTGGGTTGTTTTGCGTTTTGGTTTTGCATTATGAAAATGTCCTTGTGGGTGTTTGGAAGCTGTGAGTCTCATAAAGACGGTCAAATTATATATGACATTTTGATAACCCATAAACAACATTCTATCAGTGGCAACAAATGTATCTCACACTATCCCACCATCACATTACCAGGTAAACTCTTACTTTGAGATAAAATACAGCAGACAGTTGTTAATGAAACCTTAATTGAACTGTCACAGCACCATCTTTATCAGCAAGCTAATGAGTAATTCACTATTTTACACAACTGTCCAATACTGATAAGTTATTCCACTAGTTAAATTCAGCAGAAAGATAAATAAAGTCAGCTAGACTGAATTGTTCAGTGATAAATCTGGTAAAATGCTGCATCATTTCTACAAATATCTCTCCTTGTCTACATGGAAAAACAACAATCCCTCTCAAAATTGCATGCCGCTTTTGTATCCATCAGTTAGTACTGCTGGGTGTATGTCCCCAAGGAAATGGGGGCAAATACAGTTTCTGGTCACATGCTATGCCAGAAGAATACTTGCAAAATGCATTAAATGAATGTATGTTTGAATTAAATGAATCTTATAATACCCAGGTAGGTAGTTATATGGTGGTTTGAATCAAATGATGTATCACTGGGAGAAAATCTTTACGTTGTATTTTAATCATTTTGGAAAAAAAGTTGTTTCCAATTCATAAGGTGCTTTCTAAATTAAAAAGAAAAATTATTTTTAATTAAAAAGTAAAAAATAAAATAAAATTCAGTAATACTTTTACCTTGGGTTCCAGAATACTAGTGCAATTCCCTGTAGTTCGGTTTTCAAATCTCTAAACATTCTTACTTAAGTCATACAACAGTTAAATTTCAAATTTAATAAGCAATTCAGACAGGAAGTCACCGACATGTAAATATAAAAATAGGCAAGTATTTGCATATAAAACATACACCTGAAACTCTTTCCTTTTCATACCAAATTGTATTTGACCTGTAAGAGCTGATGAAAACACTCAATGCAGTTAACTAGAAAAACTTGGTTAAAAAAAAAAAACAAAGACCCAAATCACGTAAGGACGCAGAAAGAGGGTGGCCATCTACAAGCCAAGGAGAGAGGCCTCAAAAAAAACCAAGCCTGCACCTTAATCTTGGATATCTAGCCTCCAGAACTATGATAGACAATTTTCTGTTGTTTAAGCCAAAACAAGGAAGGACCTGACTAGATCAGTTAACCAAGCAGCATAGATGCTAAAGCACTGTGCTAGGTGCCAAGGAGAAAAGGATTACTACAATAGACAATCCTTACCCTCAAGGGGCTCACGAATGTACTCAGTGACACACGGCAAACCTGAAATAATATGGTACACAAAGGAGTACTTCAAGTATATGAGACAAACTCCATAGGTGGTAGAGCAGTCAATCAATTAAAGAACTTTAGAATGGATTCAAATCAAATACATTTGGGCTTTCAGATATCAGTGATTCATAGTACCCACTGGCAGAATGCTTGCTGTGTGAGAAGTTTCAGTACTTCAGTTCTTTACTGCCCCTTCCTTAAAAATAACAAATAAAGTTTAAAAATCTTCCCTTGCCACCAACTTGAAGTTAAAACTGCTACAAGTCACATCACTTTTTGATAGACATGTAAGCGAAAAATGCCTTTAGAATATATTCAAGAATGCTGCAACCCATTTCCCTTTCAGTATCCCTAGTTTTTAATATTGCATGTAAGGCACTAAAAAAGCAAGCAAGCATCCAGATCTAAGAAGATCCAAACAAGTGCTAAAAGTTATTAGTAAATCAATGACAAAATTTAAACCTGTTTGCTCCATCCCCCAACCAAAGCTTGGAAATCCTCAAGAGTTAGGCAAGGATAGGAAGTTCACAGTTAAATCTCTGAGATAGTCTATGGAAGAGAAGAGAGGAAGGCAGGAACAGGCAGGTCCCTGAGCAAAATGACAGAGAGGCACCATTATCAGCTATACCCTTTCCCACCTGGAATCCCACACACCTTGGGGAAAGGACTGTGCTGCAGCAGAAACTTCCTTGGAGACTAGCTGAGCAAACACCAGACTACTACTTTAAAAAATGATGAGATCACTTAGTAGCCTAGATTATCAAATCTGAAATATAAATACGATAGCCAGTTAAAATGCATAAACGATGTGCCTATCATTTTTAGCCTCAAAAACAATGACGAAAGGGGATATTTACCAGGCTAGTTCCAAAGAGTTCATTTGCCTATGGTGATGGGGGCTTTTCTAGACAGTAACAAGAATCAATTTTTGAATGCACTGAAAATATCAATTCATCTATCCAAAATGGAATCATTAGTCCTTGGGAGAAAACAGTTCATTCTAGTTTTGATAGGAACAAACATATTTTATTATCCTTGGGAGAAAACAGTTCATTCTAGTTTTGATAGGAACAAACATATTTTATTATAAACTACTAATTCTTTTAAGGTTAGATCAAATAGATCAAAATGTTTTTAGAAGCCCTTAGACTTTTACAAATATCCTAGCACTAGCAAAAGTAGTGTCATTTGTTTAAAAAGTATATTTCCTACTATAGCAACTGACCAACAGATAACAGCAACTTAAGAGGCACTAAATGACACTAAAACACTACACGGAATGTGGGCCACTGCATAGCTAGTCTACTAACCTCATTTGTGGTACTCATGTGTGATGCTATATTTAATGCATTCTTATCAAAAGGCTAAAGCTACATACTTCCCAACTGTAGCTTTATGGTTTAAAATAAAACCACTCAAGCAATGATCTTAACTGGTTCAACTATGAATCCTACCTTTCTTCCGGCGATCAAGATGACAAAATAAGGAGTGAAAAGACAGAAAGGATAAGAAAGTAGTTACACAAAGTATATCCTAATGACAAGGTATTATAAAGGAATTGAGTCTGGATCAGTTGCTAACGCTTAATCCCACTGGGCAACTGATTCAAACTAAATCAAACACGAGACGACCAAGACTTTTGTAGGAATTAGTATTCCACATATTTATCTACTGATCCTGTGTTCAGTGGCTTGCTTAGGTTCTAATAGAAAAGTTTGGTAGACAACAAACGTATGCGTGTTGCTCATGAGAAGGTGCTCCACCAAAACTTGCCATGAGCCTAGGCAGCCGAAGCACTGAGGCCTCTTTACCACGTAATGAGGGTGACCTCCTACAGTTGGGTTGAGAAGCTTGCTCCACCTTGGTCAACATGGCGAAAACCATAAGGGATGGAATCACCCAATCACAACCATCAGAAGAAACCATCAGAGGTTGTGTTCTTCTTCTGATACTCACCAGACAACACCAAAGGCTCCATATCCAATAGGTCTATCCGGTTCAATATCCAGCTGCTGTTGCGGATGATGCGAGTGCTGATGATGGTGCGCCTTAACTGTAGCAGCTGCGGCAGCCTGTACCTGAGCTGGGGCTGCTGCAGCTGGTCCAGGAGCCTGCCCCGGTGCCGGTGATGGGAAATATGGCTGTTGTTGCCCAGGGTTTAACATGGCTGCAGCTGCAGCCGCTGCTGCGGCTGCCGCAGCTGCCGAAGACGTGTGCTGCTGTACGGGGTGTACAGCGGCAGCTGACCCCGGGTGAAGATGGTGTTGAGGGTGGTGGTGGTGGTGCAGGTGAGGAGGTGGGAGGTGTGGAAGGTGGTGGTGATGGTGGTGGTGGTGACCTGCTGCTGCCGCAGATGGACCGCCATTGTAAGCCGCCATCATTTTTGCGTTGGCTCTTGCGCCACAAAGAGACATTCAAAATAAATGCCCTTTGATTGGAAAGCAAACTGGGTCAAGCTGTCATTTGGCCATTTAAAAATGAAGAAAAACCACTCACTCCACCTCAAAAAACATAGAGCGTAACGGGCTTTATGTCTTCATCAGTCAATCCAAACAAGTTAAGAGGATCTTGGTGTTTTAATTTTGGGGTGAGCGTGTGTGGAAGGGTGTGGACTGCCAAAAGGAAAAAAAAAAAAAAGAAAAAAGAAAAGAAAAAGGAAAAAAGGACCCCTTCCCCCCAGGATTCCTGCCACAAGTGGGTACTAAAACTCCATTCTTAATTCGGGGGAGGTTCCAACTTTGAATGTGGGAATAAAGGCCAAACCTCCCGACCGCCTGAACGCCACACACGAAAAGGATCTGGTAACACACCACCTTTGGAATCTTGAAAGAAGGTTGACTCATCTACCCCTTCCATTCCCACATCCTTTTCTAAACACCTACCACCTCCTCAAAAACACGATTAAAAAAAATTCCCACCACCCTAAATGGAGAAGATAGGGGGAAATTATCCGGGAAACCAGCTTCCCCCCCCTCGAACTCTCAGGCCTTCCTACATCTCCCCCTACTCCTAGTCAGGCTGACCTGCTTGGGGAGGGGGGCGGGGGTTCTAAACTTTCCTGGGCAGAACGAGCCAGGGAAGGAGGCTGGAGTGAGGACAGGCGGCGACAGCAGGACAGAGAGGAGAAAGAGAGCCGGGGCAAAAGTGAAGGGAAGGAGGTGCAGGGAGGAATGAAAGAGGTGGGCAGCGCTCGGACGCCCAGACAGAGGGAACCGCCCCGGGAGAAGGTTAGAGTCCCGGGGCCAAAGAATAGGAGCCCCGGGAAGCGGGCGGGGTACGGTCGGAAGCGGGCTGACTCCTGCCCCCGCCGCCGGCTGCTTCTGCTCAGGGTTGGGGGGGAGAGCGGGTGGGTCCCCCGCGCGACGGCCCCGCAGGGCTCAAGGCTGCTCCGTCTCCCCCCCTCCCCCCCACCCAGCTTTCGTCCCCGCGGCCGCTTTCTCCTCAGCCGCCGCGGCCGCTTTCTCCTCAGCCACCGCCTCCTCAGCCGCCGGTGCCGCCGCGGCCGGACTCACCTCCCCTAGCAAAGCCGGATAGAGCGGAGCCAGCGGCGGACACGCGCAACCAGCCGCCGAGGCCCCGCCCCCGCCTTGCACTGACCGGCTGCCCTAGCCAATCCACGCCCACCTGTCCGCGACTGCCTCCAATCCTGGACCATTAGCTTCAGACAGGCGCACTGTTCGGCCAGTGGCAACAAGGTGTGGGTCTTCTGGGGAAATCCCGCCTCCGATGCGGGATGGGCAGATAGAAAGACCAATCAAAGAGAGAACCTGGCTTGACCGACAAAGCCTAAAGCCAATTCAAAACCAAAGATCTTTGTGACATTTTCTCTCCCCTCTCTTTTCTTTTTCTTCTTTTATTTATTTATTTATTTTTTTTGGCAGGAGCAGGAAGCTGCGTGCTAATCCCGCCTGCAAAAGCTGGAAGAGAGGGGCAGAATGAAAGAACCAATCATGAGCCGGAGACAAAGAACAGAGTAACCAATCCTTGGGTTGAAAATGAAGTGGGATGGAACCTGGGCTAGATAGACACTTGATTTGACAAATGGAAAAAAAAACGATTGCTATAAGTCCCGCCCTTTAGATCTCCTATAGAACAGGATTGCGGTGAATTTGCTGTCATAGCGAGACAACCTCTTCAACGGGCAGGGCTTGGGGAAGGGGTGGGGTCTTGAAGTGGGCTGGACCTAGAAGAAGAAGGCGGAGTCCAAATCATCACTGGTCCATTGATCTGAGCTGTCTAATATCCCATTTAAGATGTAAAGTAAGACCAACAAGAGTCAATTCCTATATTGGCTTAAAAAAAAAAAAAGATATAAAGTGTGGGGGAAGAAATAGGGAAAGAAAAAGGGAATGTCGGAGACCGGGCGAGGTGGCTCACGCCTGTAATCCCAGCACTTTGAGAAGACTCTTCGTATTTGACAATATAGAATATAAGGCAAAAAATATATAATAAGGGAAAAAGGGCCAGGCACGGTGACTCAAGCCTGTAATCCCAGCACTTTGGGAGGCCGAGGCAAGTGGATCACGAGGTCAAGAGATCGAGACCATCCTGGCCAACACGGTGAAACACCGTCTCTACTAAAAATACAAAAATTAGCTGGGCGTTTAGCACACACCTGTAGTCCCAGCTACGTGGGTGGCTGAGGCGGAAGAATTGCTTGAACCCGGGAGGCAGAGGTTGCAGTGAGCCGAGATTGCGCCACTCTACTCCAACCTGGCGACAGAGCAAGACTCTGTCAAAGAAAGAAAAAAAGAAAGAAGAAAGAAAGAAAAAGGAAGGAAGGAAGGAAGGAAGAGGGAATGTTGAGCTTCGGAAACTCAAGGTGCAAGGTCACGCAACAAGAAGAAACTCAGGGCCGGGCGCGGTGGCTCACGCCTGTCATCCCAGCACTTTGGGAGGCCGAGGTGGGTGGATCACGAGGTCAAGAGATCGAGACCATCCTGGTCAACATGGTGAAACCCCGTCTCTACTAAAAATACAAAAATTAGCTGGGCGTGGTGGCACGTGCCTGTAGTCCCAGCTACTCGGGAGGCTGAGGCAGGAGAATTGCTTGAACCCAGGAGGCGGAGGTTGCGGTGA
>PVKV010025420.1:0-29761 GCA_004027835.1 Alouatta palliata | reverse complement strand
GCACCACTGTTGATGTCATCTATGATGTCATGAGGGTGGCGGCCATCAACATTACAGCCCACAGACTGGGCAGTCCCCAGGATCTCTTTAATGGTTCCAGAGAGTTCTCTGGCTAAAGATCGGTGCCGCATCTGTCGAGCAATGTTGCAAATCTCATCGAAAGTGATATTCCCGCTGTGTTTAATGTTTTTCTGTTTCTTTCTGTCTCTTGGTGGTTCCTTAAGGGCTTTGATGATCAGGGCAGAGGCAGAAGGCACCACCTCAATCTGGGCCTGTCTGTTCTGAATGGTCAGTTTCACTGTAATCCTCAGGCCCTTCCAGTCACCTGTTGCCTTGGCAATGTCATCACCAACCTTTTTTGGAGACAGACCCGGGGGCCGATCTTGGGAGCAAGCGCAGAAGTGGCACCGACTTCACCCCCAGTGCACCTCAGGTATACGACTTTGATCTCGTTGGGGTCGAACTTCGGCGGCATGGTGGAGGCGGCTGGTGTCGGATGAACCCGGATTCGGGACGACCGAAGAAAGTTGCACCTTGGGCTCCTCCAAGCCGAACGCTGAAAGCTAAAATGATAAAGTTTTTAAAAGAAAATACAGCAGAATACTTTCATGATCTTATAGTAGGCAAAGATCTTTTTAGCTGGACACGAAAAGCATCGACAATTTTGGTGATCTGTTACATTTGGGGCCCTCATGAAACACACCTGATTGTATTTACCTCCTTGTGTGGTCCCTTTCGCTTAAATCTTGGCTGGATTTGTGATTCTAATCAATACAATATGGCTGGGCGTGGAGGCTCACGCCTGCAATCCCAGCACTTTGGGAGGCTGAGGCAGGCAGATCACTTGAGATCATGAGTTCTAGACCAGCCTGGCCAACTAGGTGAAAACCTATCTCTACTAAAAATGCAAAAATTAGCTGGTGTGGTGGCACATGCCTGTAATCCCAGCTACTTGGGAGGCTGAGGCAGGAGAATTGCTTGAACTGAGGAGGCAGAGGTTGCAGTGAGCCAAGATCACGCCACTGCACTCTAGTCTGGGTGACAGAACAAAACTCTGCTTTAAAAAAAAAAGAATATGGAAGGCCGAGAGCGGTGGCTCATGCCTGTGGTACCAGCATTTTGGGAGGATTGCATGCAGACAGGAGTTTGAGACCAGCCTGGGCAACATAGCAAGACTCCATCTCTACAAAAAATATAATAGAATATGGCAGAAATGATGTTATTATGCTAGTTCCCAGCTATAGCTAAGGATTCAGGACCCTAGAGGGAACTCTTGCCCACTTTCCCGTAAGGCTCTTCATGGTAAATTCCATCATACCTGACATCCCTGCTTACCTTAGGAAGCTCCGGAAGTCCAAGCCTTTTAGGACACCTATTAGATCACTGGTCCAATGGATCACTTGTCTCCAAACTCTTGATCACATCTTCTACGCTGACCCATTTCCCAGACCCCCCCAAACCCTTTTACATTTCCTCTGGAGCTTCCAATCTGTAACCAGCTAGCTTGGCAATATATTCATGTCTGTCCTCTGAGGAGACAGTCTCCTCTGTAGTCCTGTTGTGTAGTTCTGGGGTGAGCCCACTATGACCATGTGACATATTTAACAAGTGTCTGGGTGATGCTGCTGCTGTCTGGGGATCACACCCTGAGCACCACTGCCTTGATTCTGATCCTAATGACTGCTTTACATGTATTCTCAACTCTGCACTGGCAGGATCCCTCTCTATTGTACTCACCTAGCAAAGCCACAACCTGATTGGGTCCAATTATCCATGTTCTCTGCTCCCAAATCTGAGTAGCTGAATGTTCTTGGAGAAAATCAAACTGGAGTGACTGGATTTACTGTAAATTCACAGCCTCAAACCACAACGGGTACTAAGTACGTACTGGCAAACCTACACTTCACTTTGAAGAATGTCCTACTCTACAAATAATTGTTTTATTATTTCCCCTCTTTTTTCTTTTCTTTCTTTCTTTTTCTTTTTCAAAGAGCAGACAGCGGCATCTGCTATTTCAGGAGGTGTGGACGTTCTGTGAGTATAGCGGCTACTGTGAAATTGACAAGATTTTTAGTCATGTTATTAATGGCTTCAGTAAGATTGATTACTCAGTTTATTGAAAAACCATGTGAATTTTATAATTTAACAAAAATATATTTTATGCAACATATCTTTTTTAAAAAAATGTATGAGAAGTAAGGAGGTGAGCATTGGAAGTAACTGAGAATTGCAGAGTTTTAAGTCCCCTCTTTTTTCAAACCTTCCACACCAGTCCCACTTTGCTTCTTGGTTAGATGATCTCATCCTTTGCTTCTATTGAGAAAATAGGAGCCATTGCAAAGGAACCTCTTCATCTTCCCGCCACCAAATCCACAGGTGGACCAGCCCCTTCACCCAGATTCTCACAGGCTGAAATGGAGGAAGGGGGATTCTTCTGAAGGCATCCCCACCTCGGGTCCTCGGGCCCCGCCCTTATTGTCTTCTCAAGGACCATGCCCTGCAGTCATCTCCCCTTTCTTCTGCATCACCGCCATGTTGCCCAGGCTGATCTCAAACTCCTGCGATCGGCCTGCCTCAGCCTCCCAAAGTGCTGTGATTTCAGGTGTGAATCACCATGCCGGACCCTTTTTTTTTTTATTATTTTTTTTTTGAGGACCTTGCTCTGTTTCCCAGGCTGGGGGCAGTGGCTCAATTATGGTTCACTGCAGCCTTGACCACCTGGACTCAAGGAATTCTCCTGCCTCAGCCTCCTGAGCAGCCATGTCTGTTTCATCACCCTCACTAACCAACAGATTCTAGTGTCACCTGTCACTAAGAAAACACAGAGCAAAGAAACCTCCCTTGAAACTGCTCCAAAGGGAAATTTGAAATAGCTTTTAATTTGCCTTTCCTGCTTCTTCACTTTCAATTCTTTCTTTAACTTAGTCTGGCTTCAACACTCATCACTCCGTAAATCTGTCTGTCAAATTTACCAGTGGCTATATACAAATAGCCAATAAACACATGAAAAGATGTTCAACATCTGTAGGGAAATGCCAATCAAAACCAAAATGAGATTTTTAAAATATATCTATGAGGATGGCTAAAATAAAAAGGACAGACAATAACAAGCAACGGTGGGGGTGCTGAGAAATTAGAACTCTTATACGTGGCTGTCGGGGATACAAAAAAGGTGCAGAGACTTTGTTTTTTGTTTGTTTGTTTGTTTTGAGATGGAGTCTCGCTCTGTCGCCCAGGCTGGAGTGCAGTGGCACTATCTCAGCTCACTGCAATCTCTGCCTCCCGAGTTCAAGTGACTGGGATTATAGGTGTGCACCACCAGTCCTGGCTAATTTTGTATTTTTTGTAGAGATGAGGTTTCACCATGTTGGCCAGGCTGATCTTGAACTCCTGACCTCAGGCGATCCACCTGCGTTGGCCTCCCAAAGTGCTGGGATTACAGGTGTGAGCCACCATACCCGGCCAAATGCAGCTACTTTGGAAAACAATTTGGCAGTTTCTTAAAATGTTAAACATAGACCTACCATATGACTTAGCAATTCAACTCTAGATATATACCCAAGAGAAATGAAAACATATGTCCATAGACAAATTTGTATGCCAATGTTCATAGCAGAATTATTCATAATAGTCGAAAAGTGGAAACAACCCAAATTTTCAACAACTCATGCATGAATAAATAAAATTTGCAATATCCATACAATGAAATATTACTCAGTCATAAAAAGGATGAAATATTGATACATGCTACAATGCAGATCCTTGAAAACATTATACTCAGTGACAGATGATGATACAAAAGGCCATGTATTATATAATTCTACTTCTATGAAATATCCAGAATAGGCAAATCTATAGAGGCAGAAGGTAGAGTAGTGGCTGCCTGGAACTGGGGTTAGGGAGGGTTGTGAGGAGGAGAAAGGGAATGACTGCTAATAAGGATGAGGTTTCTTTTTAGGATGATGAAAATGTTGCAAAATTACATTGTGATAATGGTTGCACAGCTCTGTTAATATACAAAAAACTGCTGTCACTGTATACTTTTTTTCTTGAGACAGGGTCTTGCTCTGTTGTCCAGGCTGAAGGGCAGTGGTTTAATCACAGCTGACTGTAGCCTCAGCCTCCTGGGCTCAAGGGATCCTCCTGCCTCAGCCTCCTTGAGTAGCTGAAACTACAGGGTGTGCCACCATTCCTGGTTAATTTTTAAAAACTTTTTGTAGAGACAGGGGTCTCACCATATTGCCCAGGATGGTCTTGAACTCCGGGCTTCAAGGGATCCTCTTGCCTCAGCCTTCCAAAGCACTGGGATTACAGGCATAAGCCGTCAGGCCTGGCCTACTGTACACTTTACATTGATAAATTTTGTTGTGACATGTGAATTGTCTCTTGATAAACTGTTTTTTTTTTGTTTTTTTTTTTTGAGACGGAGTGTTGCACTGTTGCCCATGCTGGAGTGCAATGGCGCGATCTCCACTCACTGCAAACTCCGCCTCCCGGGTTCACACAATTCTCTTGCCCCAGCCTCCTGAATAGCTGGGATTACAGGCGCACACCACCACACCTGGCTAATTTTTTTGTATTTTTAGTAGAGGCGGGGTTTTACTATGTTGATCAGACTGGTCTTAAACTCCTGATCTTTTTTTTTACTCCTGACCTCTTGATCCACCCATCTTGGCCTCCCAAAGTGCTGGGATTACAGGCATGAGCCACTGCACCCAGCCACTTAAGTTTTTTTTTTTTTTTTTTTTTATAAAAAGACAAGGTCTCACTCTGTCACCCAGGCTGGAGTGCAGTGGCTCAATCACGGCTCACTGCAGCCTCAAACTCATTGGCTCAAGTGATCCTGCTGCCTCAGTCTCCCTAGTAGCTGTGACTACAGGCATGCACCACAACACCTAGCTAATTTTAAAAAAAATTTTTTTGTAGCGATGGGGTCTTGTTATATTGCCCAGGCTGAATTTTTAAAAGCAATTGAAAAACCTTACCAGTAGGCTTCACATCACCAATTCCTCTTTTTCTTATTCCACTGCCCTTGACCTTCCAGCAGCATTTCGGTTTACCATTCTCCTTTTTCTCTTTTGCCTTCTACAAGCCCTCAATCTCCTTTGTGGCTCCTCTAGGCTGGAGAGCCCCAGGCTCTGTGTAGGATCTTCTTATCATCTCCATGACACTGTATCACTCTGGGAGCCTATCCAATTCCGTCCTATGACTTTAAACAGCATCCGGATGCTGATGACTCAAAATAAATCTGAACGTCTCCTTCTTGGTCTCAGATTCATCTATCCAACACCTATTCAACACCTCCCTATAGTGATCTCATAGTCCTCTCACTCTTAGTATGTTAAAATTGAGCTTTTCATTCCCATGCTCCCCACCTTACCACCAATCTTATTTCTTCTCCAGTTTTCCCATCCCAGTAAACAGTAACACTACTCACAAAATTGTCCGATTCAACCTTGATTTATATATTTTCCTCCACCACTACACCCAATCATTCAGCATGCCCTGTCTGCTATAGCCAAAATGCATTTCAAATTCATCCACTCTTTTCCTCCTTTTTGACACTGAATTCAAGCCACCCTCATCTTCCACCTGCGACAGCCTCTTACGGCTTCTCCCTGCTTCTACTCTTTTTATTACTTTCCCAACAAGATCCCTCCTTGACTTCCCATGATGTGCCACGCCCTTTCCCGCCTCAGGCCTTTGAACATGATGTCCGTCTGCCTGAAAGGACTTAACTCTCTGTGTGGGTGATCCATTCTATTTCTTCCTCTCCCAGCTCATGTCACCTCCTCAGAGAAGCCTTCTCTGACAGTTATTTCTACCTCCACCCCCCATCTCAGTTATTCTCTAACATATCATGCTGGTTTTCCCTTCATGACACTTACCGCAATCCATAGTCATGCTCTGTATTCTACTTTTATCAGTCAACTAATTCCATAGATATCTACTGTGTATCCTCCGTGCCAGGCACTGTGCTAGGAGCTGGAAGTAAAATGGTAAGCAAATAGGTACAATCTCTGTCCCGAGGAAGCATGCAACTTAGTGGGAGATATAGATAATCATCAAATAATCATAGAAATGAACATCACCACAAACTCTGCTCAGTGTTTGCAAGAAAAGCTGCTAGAGAATATAATACCTCATATTTACTGGGTGTTTACGATGTTCTGGATACAGAGCTGAGTTACAACCTGTCAAGGTAGAGACTCATGACGCACAAGTTTACTCGTGAGGAAATTGAGCCTGAGTGTAGATAAGAAACTCAAAGTCACATAACCAGATGGTGGCAGAGCTGGGGTTCCACTCTTGCGTGTCTGACTCTGCACCCCTGTTAACACGGTCTTGTCTCACTACAGTCTTTCTTCATTTTCCTCCTGCCTTTAGGACTCCTCTCTTCTCAGTCTCCACCATCATATTCACTCTTTTTGCTCAATCCCTAAATGCTGGTGCTCCTTGGCTTCTGTTCCCAGCCTTCTCCACCCTGCATGACCCAGCTGGGCTGGAGCTGAAATCTGGACACCAGTCACAAAGAGGTAGGCAAATTTTGGAGAGCAGTCTGGCACTACTTATCTAAATGACAAGCCAGCAGTTTGGCTCCTGAGATCCCAAGGCAGTTTTCACTCCACACCTGGAGGATCTCTGAACTAGGAGAATCCCCATGGCATTATCTGTGTGGGGCGAGGCTGGGCAACCTGGGCGCCTATTACCAGGTGGATAAATCCATCAGTATGTGTGGCGGCTGCACAGTGGAGTACTCTGTGTCCTTTGGAAGCAACAAATTAGAAATCAACATGAACAGAGGTTAGCAGAAAAAGTAAGAAACAATAGTAGAGCTGTAACAAAGTATCATCTATATAAATTTAAAATGCATGTACATTAAGACAAAAACACATTTTAAGCCGGGTGCAGTGGCTCTTGCCTGTAATCTCAGCCCTTTGGGAGGCAGAGGTAGGCTGATCACCTGAGGTCAGGAGTTCAAGACCACCCTGACCAACATGGTGAAACCCCATCTCTGGCCAGGCACAGTGGTTCATGCCTGCAATCCTAGCATTTTGGGAGACCGAGGCAGGCAGATCATTTGAGGTCAAGAGTTCGAAAGCAGGCTGGCCAACATGAAAAAACCCTGTCTCTGCTAAAAATACAAAAATATTAGCCAGGCGTGGTGGTGGGCACCTGTAGTCTCCCAGCTACTTGGGAGGCTGAGGTAGGAAAATTGCTTGAACCTGGGAAGCAGAGGTTGTAGTGAGCCAAGATCGTGCCACTGTACTCCAGCCTGGGTGACAGAGCGAGACTGTATCTAAAAAAAAAAAAAGAAGACCCATCTCTACTAAAAATACAAAAATCATCCAGGAGTGGTGGTGCTTTTGTAATTCCAATTACTCGGGAGGCTGAGGCAGGAGAATTGCTTGAACCCAGGAGGTAGAGGTTGCAGTGAGCCAGAAGAGCACCATTGCACTCCAGCCTGGGCAACAGAGTGAGCCTCCATCTCAAAAAACAAACAACACACACACACACAAAAAAAAACCCCACACACATATCATAAGAATAATAACAATATATAAAAGCAAAACCAGCCGGGTGTGGTGGCTCATGCCTGTAATTCCAACACTTTGGGAGGCCAAGGTGGGGTCACTTGAGCCCAGGAGTTCAAGACCAGCCTGGGCAACATAGCAAGACCTAGTCTTTATAAAAACTAAAATCAATAGCTGGGCATGGTGGGGTGCATCTGTGGTCCCAGCTACTCAGGATGCTGAGGTGAAAGAATGGCTTGTGCCTGGGAGGTCCAGGCTGCAGTGAGCCATAATCGCACCACTATACTCCAGCCTGGGTGACAGAGTGAGACCCTGTCTCAAAAAAACAAAACAGAAAACAAAAAACAAAAACAAATGCACACACACAAAGTAAAGCAAATAGAATGGCTTCTTAGAGGGATCACAGGAACAGATACAGTACAAATGGGTGCCTGTGTGTTCCGCTTGCAGCAGCAGGCCTACTTTCCACGCGTGAGCCCAACATAATAATCATTAGAAGTGTGTTTTGTTTTCGTTTTGAGACAGAGTCTGGTTCTGTCGCTCAGGCTGGAGTGCAGTGTCGCCATCTCGGCTCACTTCAACCTCCGTCTCCTGGGCTCAAGCAATTCTCCTGTTTCAGCTTCCTGAGTAGCTGGGACTACAGTCGTATGCCACCACACCCAGCTAATTTTTGTATTTTTAGGAGAGATGGGGTTTCACCATATTGGTCAGGCTGGTCTTGAACTCCCAAACCCAGGTGATCCACCCTCCTCGGCCCCACAAAATGCTGGGATTATAGGTGTGAGCCACCGCGCCTGGCTTCAGCATAATAATCATTAAATTTCCTCCTTTTCTTCTAAAAAGTGTTCTTCTTG
This sequence comes from Alouatta palliata, assembly GCA_004027835.1. NCBI lineage: Eukaryota > Metazoa > Chordata > Mammalia > Primates > Atelidae > Alouatta > Alouatta palliata. Next base: position 21,372 of record PVKV010025420.1, on the reverse strand, counting down.
CTATGATAAATATATGGTCACTATAAATATGAAAATAAGAGGAATAAAGAAATAAGAGAGATCTTACACAGACATCACATTCTCCAGAGGTGACATGAACTGGGGACTACACTTAACCCTCTGCCTGTGAAATCCATAACAAAACAAAACAAACCACCAGAACAAGAGTAAGCAAACAAAACACCAGAAAAAAAAAAAAAAACCCACCATGATTCACACAATACTTAGGTCTTCAAGTATCTGTTTACAGGAACTGACTCACTTGGGCTGAAGATGGTTGGTGTACGGGAACAGGGACTCTAAGTATCTCCATTTGGATTCCAGGGACAGAAAGGCACATCAGGTGCATTGGGAGGGCTGAGGTGGGACAGTGGGAGTAGGTGGCAGAGGATAAATCATAAGAACTTCTGAGCCTCTGGGAGAAAACTTCCCATAAAGGAGACTGGTATGGTGAGGTGCATCTAATGACAGTTCCTGGCAGTCAAAGGAGGGCGGGGATCTAGGTACATCAAGGCAGATGGTTTGGAGGACCTCTCAGAACCCAGTGGATGGCAGGTTGCATGCTGGGAGCAAGGGCTCTGAGGGTGGAGCTGAAGATCTGGGGTGAACTGTTTTGCTGTCGGTCACTACGACAGCCTCCTAGCCAGCAGGGAGGAAGCATTCTTCTGAAACTCCCAGAAGACAGCCACATGGCACCACCCGCACTGCCTGCAGCTTCTCTTGCACCTGGGGCAGAGCTACGCTTGGCTGCTGACACCTGTGAGAAGGCAGGCATGGTGGACCATCTCCAAAGGTGGGATCAGTCATTAACAACTCAGATTGATTCGTGAATGTGGGTGAAGGCTTTTTAAGATGGCAGGAGTTCTTGGGGAAGCATTTTTGTTTGCAAGGATCTCTGGGTGGGGAATCTGAGCTAATAAAATTGATATTTTTCTAGGCACAGTGGTTTACACTTGTAATTCCAGCACTTTGGGAGGCTGAGGCGGGAAGATTCACTTGAGGTCAGTCAGGAGTTCGAGACCAGCCTGGCCAACATGATGAAACCCTGTCTCTACTAAAAATGCAATAATTAGCCAGGCATGGTGTCAGGAACCTGTAGTCCCAGCTACTTGGAAGGCTGAGGCAGGAGAATTGCTTGAACCCAGGAGGAAGAGGTCACAGTGAGCCAGGATCACACCATTGCACTCCAGCCTGGGTGGCAAAATAAGACTCCATCCCAAAAAAAACATGGCTATTTCCCTGTGAATGTAGTAGCATTTGTTCCCATGAACTGGTGAGACCAAGGGACAGCCAGCTGACACTGTCACAGTAAAAGGAAGCATCTCTCACTTAGTCTCCCCAAGCTGAAGCCCACGTGTTATCACAGACTGTCTCCTTCATCTTTCAAAATTAATTGGTCCCCAACTCCTGTTCAGCTTTTTGATACGTTCCTAATCTATAAATACTGTGTGGCTGTGGCTACTGTGCTTGTTCAAGCCCTATCATTTCTCTCTTGATGTGATGTTTAACTTTATTTGTCAACTTGATGGAGCCATGTGGTGTCCAGATATTTGGTTAAACATTATTATGGGGTTTTGGATGAGATTAAGATTTGAATCTGTAAGCCAGGCACAGTGGCTCATGCATGTAATCCCAGCACTTTGGAGGCTAAGGCAGGCAGATCACCTGAGGTCAGGAGTTCAAGACCAGCTTGGCCAACACGGCAAAACCCCTGTCTCTACTAAAAATACAAAAATTAGCTGGGCATGGTGGCGTTCACCTGTAATCCCATCTACTTGGGAGGCTGAGACAGGAGAATCTCTAGAACCCGGGAGGTGGAGGTTGCAGTGACAGTGAGCCAAGATTATGCCACTGCACTCCAGCCTGGGTGACAGAGCAAGACTCTGTCCCAAAAAAATAAAAAGGATTTGAATCTGTAGACTGAGTAAAGCGGGAGAATGTCCTTCCTAGTGTGGGTTAACCTCATTCCATCAGCTGAAGGCCTGAATAGAACAAAAAGGCTCACCACCCCTAGAATAAGAGAGAACTCCTCCTGCCTGACTGCTGTGAGCTGGGACATCCATTGTTTTCTGTTTTTTGGATTTGAACTGAAACGTCAGCTCTTCCTTGATCTTGAAACTGCTGGCTTTCTGATGGGAACTTGCACCATCAGCTCTCCTAGTTCTCAGGCCTTTGGTCTTAGACTGGAATTACACCATCAAATCTCCTGTGTCTCCAGCTTGCCATCTGCAGATCTTGGGACTTCTTAGCCTCTACATCCTGTAAGTCAATTCCTTATAATAAATCTCTTTATGTCCTTATAAATATATACATTCATCCTATTGGTTCTGCTTCTCTGGAGAACCCTGATGCACTTAGATTAGTGCAGTAGCCTCCTGAAGAGTCTCCCTGTCTTACTAAGCCACTTGGCCTTCCACATTGCCTTCACAGTGATATTCCCAAAACAACCTAAATAGGCCTTTTTTTTTTTTTTTTTTTTTGGAGACATAGTCTTGCTTTGTTGCCCAGGCGTGAGTGCAGTGACATGATCTTGGCTCACTGCAACCTCTGCCTCCCAAGTTCCAGTGATTCTTGTACCTCAGCTTCCTGAATAGTTGGGATTACAGGCGCCTGCCACCCCACCCAGCCAATTTTTGTATTTTTAGTAGAGACAAGGTGTCTACTGGTCTCGAAGTAACCTCAAGTGATCTGCCTGCCTTGGTCTCCCAAAGTGTTGGGATTACAGGCGTGAGCTACCATACCTGGCCCTGAGTATGGCTTTTTTTTTTTTTATCTAGCTTCCTTCAACGACTTGCCATGCCTCCATGATAACATCAAAACTTTTTGGCATCTACACAAATTTCTTTATGATTAACCACTAACCTATGCCCTCCTCTTACCTCTGTCCACATGCATAAATTTCAGTCTCACTGAACTGCCAGCAGTTCTTCAAAAGGGCCTGGTCACCTCTTCCCTTTTTTTGGCTCAAACTCCTCCTTCCTGAAATGCCTGTGCAGGACATGGCCCATAGCTGGTCTAAGGGCTTGACAGCCTGGCTCAGAGACTGCAAGAGCAACTAACTTTTATTTCAGTTCCATACACTGAGTTCAGGAGTGTGCATGGCCAGGCAGCACTGGAGAGTCAATCAGGTTTTTATCATGACTTAATGTATTGTGTGCAAACTGGAGCCTGCATACTACCCTAAGACGACCGTGCACTCAGTGACCCCAGGTAAGGGGGTCTTTGGCAAGAATGCTGCGTGGGTCATGTGCTAAATGCTCTAGCCTTGTGTGTAGGTATGGATATGTGTATGTGAGTGTGAATGCAAGCAGATTTATCAGAAGCTAAGTGTCAAGGCCCCTCATTTGCACAAATCCCTTCCAAGGCCCTTAGAAGATGAGTGTATGGCCGGGTGCAGTGGCTCACGCCTGTAATCTCAGCACTTTGGCAGGCTGAGGCGGGCAGGTCACCTCAGGTCAGGAGTTCGAGACCAGCCTGGCCAACATGGCGAAACCCCATCTCTACTAAAAATACAAAGATCAGCCAGGCATGATGGCAGGTGTCTGTAATCCCGGTTACTCAAGAGGTTGAGGCAGGAGAATTGCATGAACCTGGGAAGTGGAGGTTGTGGTGAGCAGAGATCACATCACTGCACTCCAGCCTGGGTAACAGGGCAAACTCTGTCTCCATAAAAAATGTTTGCTGTATTTTTTATTTTTATTTCATTTATTGTTTTTGAGACAGAGTCTCATTCTGTGGCCCAGGCTGGGGTGCAGTGGCGCAACCTCGGCTCACTGCAAACTTCACCTCCTGGGTTCAAGTGATTCTCCCATCTCAGCCTCCCGAGTAGCTGGGATTACAGACATGCACCATCACACCCGGCTAATTTTTGTATTTTTAGTAGAGATGGGGATTCACCATGTTGGCCAGGCTGGTCTCGAACTCCTGACCTCAGGTGATCTACCCACCTTGGCCTCCAAAAGTGCTGGGGTTACAGATGTGAGCCACCGTACCTGGCCTTTATTAAGTTTTTAACATGTGTAATTTGCTGATTTCTTTTTTCATTCTAAATAAATATTCACATTGTCCCTAATTGTATACTCATATTTGTATTATTCTTCTTGAAGAGGGCGCTCCATAAGCTTCATGCCCACAACACCTTGGAGAGATTCAGCCTTCCAGAAAATTGAATGTGACCCTCATTTACTCCGAAGCACTCACTTGCACTGTCCTGGGAAAGGCTGTTGGCGTCTCTCCATGTGTGCCAAATCAGCTGGCTTCCTTCCCAGTCTGTAAATAAGAAGCCTGGCTTGATTGACCCAAGTTGGGCCTGTTCTTTATTAAAAATAATAATTAATCATTATTATTGGCTGGGCGTGGTGGCTCATGCCTATAATCCCAGCACTTTGGGAGACCAAGGCGGTCAGATAACTTGAGGTCAAGAGTTTGAGACCAGCCTGGCCAATATAGTGAAACCCCTTCTCTACTAAAAATACAAAATTAGCCAAGTGTGGTGGTGGGTGCCTGTAATCCCAGCTACTCAGGAGGCTGAGGCATGAGAATAGCTTGAACCTGGGAGGCGAAGGTTCCAGTGAGCCCAGATTGTGCCACTGTACTCCAGCCTGGCTGACATAGCGAGACTCCATCTCAAAAAAAAAAAAAAATTATCATTAACCATAATTATGATTGCTATAATTCTCTCTAGGGATAGAGTTTCCTTAGTCCCACGTTTTCCGCCACTGAGTTGAATTAAATCGTTCTGAGTTTCCTACTGAAAACTTATAGCAGGAAAAGAAAGGCAAAGATGATAGATGTCTGGACTATGCCCATATGTCAGGGAAAAAAGATACTTGCTTTCACCTTTGAACAACAAGGTTCAAGGAGATGCAAGATCCTTGGGGTTTTGGGTTGGCAGGGCCTCTGAGGCTGTCCCCCTTTTTTGGAAAGGCTCCGCTAGTAGGAGGCCCTAAGGAGCCAGGTGACAGCAGGTGGCTGCTAAGAAGCTTTACCGTGTGGCATGCTAGCTCCAGCTTCTCTTTCAGGATCCACAAAGGTCAAAGTCAGTCCCTGCCTACAGGAATAGAGAGATATGTGCGGGGAGCAGCTGGGTTTCCCAGCCTCCTGGGTCCCACTAACTGGGAGGCAAACAAACCTCGAACCCATCAAGCACACGGGTTGACATAAACTCCGGTGCTGAGCCCCGAGGGGCTGCTCTGTACAGAGTCCCCAGTGAGCCAAAAATGGAGAGAAATACACTGTACAGCTCATTCCTGGAGCTTGCCTGCCTCTATCTTCCCCATTCCCACAGCCAATGTAGCTTGGCTAACAATTAAATACGTAGCAATTTAAAATTGTCTTGAGGTGGGTGCCCCAACTAGCTGAACAGGCTGCTGTTTACTCTGGCAAGGCTCAGCTCCCCAGTCTGCGCTGATGCTGGCACTGAAGACTCCTTCATAAAACACCCTGAAAAAGAAGCTCTAGGGGCCAGTAAGTCAGGCTTGTGACTAGGACCTCTGTTCTTACATCTTCTCTCTTGGTTCTGGAACCCAGGATACTCAGTGCTTGCTTTACCCCATGTCCCAGGGTCCTTGTAGATTTACAAGGGACCCCAGACCATCTGCAGGACCTCCAGACTTCCAGCTGGATATTGGAGCATTCATGGCGATCCTACCCAGGCACTCTGCAGAGGAAGCCAGCTGTGGTGGAGGGGAAGAAACATTAGATTTGGGGCCGGTGGCCTCGAATCTCCATCCTGGGCCTTTCACTTGCCAGCCGTGAGCACTGCAGTCAGTGGCCTCAATGTCCGGTCCCTGAGCAGCAGCATCTGTGTCACTTGGGAACTTACTGAAATGCCGGTTATTAGGTTCCACCTCAGACCTGCTGAGTCAGAAACTCAAACTCGAAACCCTGCACGCTGTGTTTTAACCAGCCCTTAGGTCGAATCTAGAGCACACACAAGCTGCAGAGCACCCTGTGGTCACTTCCCTTGTCGGAGACTTACTTTCCTTCATCTGGAAAATGGGGAGAAGTCTGTTTGCAGGGTTATTGCGTTAAAGAGGAGACAGCATGAAGCACTCAGCACCACATCTTGTCACACAAGGGGCTCTGCAGTGCTGGCTGCAGCGGAGAGCTGAGGGTCCAGGGCGGACCCAGAACCTTAGCCCTTAATCTCTGTGGAGGAGGGAGGTCTTTCATGTGACTCAGGCTTTAAGGGATTCTAAAGCCAGACCCCATCTCAGCAAGCACCACAGACACTGAGGAAGCAGGTGCCCCCAAAGGTCTCATTAAGCCACAGGCTGGAAGGAAAAAGAAAGAAATCATAACAAAAGCAGGTAAGAGATCAGAAGAAGACAGGAGAAGGTAGCCAGGCCTGGTGACTCATGCCTGTAATCTCAGCACTTTGGGAGGCCGAGGCAGTAGGATTGCTTGAGGATGGGAGTTTGAGACCAGCCTGACCAACATGGCAAAATCTTGTCTCTACAAAACATACAAACATTATCTGGGCATGGTGGTGTGTGCCTGTAATCCAGCTACTCAGTGAGGCAGGAGAATTGCTTGAACCTAGGAAATGGAGGTTGCAATGAGCCAAGATCACGCCGCTGCACTCCAGCCTAGGCAACAGAGAAAGATTTTGTCTCAAGAGAAAAAAAAAAAAACAAAAAAAAGCACTTTGGGAGGCTGAGGCGGGGGGATCACCAGGTCAGGAGATCGAGACCATCCTGGTCAACATGGTGAAACCCCGTCTCTACTAAAAATACAAAAAAATTAGCTGGGTGTGGTGGCGTGCGCCTGTAGTCCCAGCTACTGGGGAGGCTGAGGCAGGAGAATTGCTTGAACTAGGAGGCGGAGATTCCAGTGAGCTGAGATCATGTCACCGCACTATAGCCTGGGCAACAGCACGAGATTCCATCTCAAAAAAAAAAAAAAAAAAAAAAAAAAAACAGAAAACCAAACACCACATGTTTTCACTCAATGAGAACACATGGACACAGGGAGTGGAACATCACACACCAGGGCCCGTTATGGGGTGGGGGTGCTGGGGGAGGATAATAGGGGGTGGGGGAATTGGAAAGGAATAATAGGAGAAATGCCTAATGTACATGATGGGAGAATGGGTGCAGCAAACCACCATGGCATGTGTATACCTATGTAACAATCCTGCACGATCTGCACATATACTCCAGAACTTAAAGTATATATATATGAAAAAAGACAGAAGGTGAGAGTGAGAAGAAGAAGTTGTGATTGGTAAAACTAAAATACCGTAGACAATTATTTAGTTGACTTTGGTGCCAATGGTCACCTACTTGTGGAAACCCTTGGGGCTGTGGACTTGTAACCAGCTAGAAAGGCTTCTTGTCCATGTTGCTGTTTCCAGACAGCATGGTATCTAACCCAGCCTGCCGCAGCCTCCCCATCTTGCCTGCCCTTTTGTTGAAACACCCTCGTTCCTCATCTTCACCATCAACAAGTGTTGATTAGGCACCTACTGTGTGCAGGGTGCCAGCAATAGTAAAATGCACTCACTGACCTCTAAAGCAGAGGGGCCAATATTTAGCTTCCCTGGGCCGCACTAGAAGAAGAATTGTCTTGGGCCATACCTAAAATACATTAACACTAACGGTAGCTGATGAGATTTTAAAAAAATATCCCCCCAAATTTCATAATGTTTTAAGAAAGCTTACAAATTTGTGTCAGTCTGCATTCAAAGCTGTCCTGGGCTGCATGCGACCCATAGGCAGTGGGGTGGGCAAGCGTGCTCTAAAGCATTACAGGCTGGTACCCTGGGAGGAAAAGTGTGTTCCAGCACCAAAGACAACCCATATCTCTCACCTGAAGATGCAGGTGAATGGCTGCGGGGCATAGGTGTGGCCCTGGGGATCCTCTTTAGACATTTGTGAGAAAGAGGAGGAGAGAAGTGGGTAGCCCCGTGCACATGGGTGGGCTGCAGACCCGCACATCTCCTGGAAGACATGGACAAGAGACACGGCTGCTTATTTTATGCTTCAGTACCTGGCTCTCCCCAGTCATTAGGAGACAACTACATCCCACAGGCAATGGGAACCCAGAAACCTATGAACCCCAAGGAAGGCTTGGGCCCCAGATCTTCACCTTGAGTGTCCATCCTTCTGCCTCTGGGCAGGACTGTTCTCAAATAACCCCGAAGTCTGCTCTCTGTGTTAATGTTCTTCAGAACCTTCTCAGTTTGAGTGGTTCCAACTGCTTAAAAAATCATAAAAGTAGCGACTGTTTATTATCTGCCTCACGCCAGGCACTGTGCCGTGCACGCTGCTCAGCACACCCATGAACCATTCAGTCCTCACCATAGCAAGGAAGAAGCAAGCTATTCATCCTTGTTTTTACAAGTCAGAAAAACCGAGGCTGAGGGAGGGTGAGCAACTTACTACCCAAGGGCACATGAAAAGGAGCAGGTCCAGAATATAAACTCGGTTCTCATTTCAAAGATCTTTCCACAGTAAGCTGCTAAGGGTTCACCTATATTTACCACTTGTTCAATTGTTCAGTTAACATATATTTTTGTTTTTATTTATTTATTTTTGAGATGGAGTCTCACTCTGTTGCTAAGGCTGGAGTGCAGTGGCGCAATCTTGGCTCACTGCAACCTCTACCTCTGTGTTCAAGCAATTCTCCTGCCTCAGCCTTCTGGGTAGCTGGGATTACAGGCACGTGCCACCATGCCTGGCTAATTTTTGTATTTTTAGTAGAGACGGGGTTTCACCATGTTGGCCAGGCTGGTCTCGAACTCCTGACCTGAATTGATCTGCCCGCCTCAGCCCCCCAAAGTGTTGGGATTACAGGCGTGAGCCACTGTTCCCAGCCTCAGTTAACATATATTTTTGAGCACCTACTATGTGTCAGACATTGTGCTGGGCACTGTAGCTAAACTGAGTTCCTTCTGCTTCAGTATAAGCTAGCTATTTTTTATCCTTGTTATTAGGGAAACACATAAATGTTGACTAATGATTGATTTCCTGTTATTTAGGGAGTGAGTCAAATATGGTAACATGAAAAACTTGAAAAAATGGTTTTGGGTCCTTGATTCTTTCTGTCTGTTGCTCCTATGCATCCCTCCCCCAGCTGGGAGAAAGATCAGAGTTATCTCTGAATATATGAGAGAGCCAGGGAAGGTCTTCAAGGGCTAGAATGAGCAAATATCCTGCAGGGCCCACTCCTGGTGCCTGGACGTGTGTGAGATGTAACTTTATCCAAGTTTATCTAGACATCCCTCAACTAATGGGTGTCCTCAGGCTCTTCCCTTCCCTCATTCTGTACACACACACACACACACACACACATACACACACACACACACACACACACACACACACACACACATCTCTTCTGATATGGTCAAGGAGCTCCAACAAGGGCAATCTCGACTGGCCCAGAATCATGGGTCCTTTGGCGCGGGGACACGTCACATGTTTGCCCTGCTATCTGCTGCTAGGCAAAGTTTTGCATTCCCTTTCCTCTGACACTACCACTTAAGCTCTGCTGTTGGCCATCAAGAAACCCCAGGGGCTGCTTAATAACTAGGGGTAAAAATAAGGAAGTCAAGAGGGGGCAAAATGGCAGATTTGATTCTCTTCATGCCATAGAGACCTGCAGAAATGGGACTTGTTAAAGAAGACTCTGAGTGTGTCATTGTCATGGAAGCAGGCTGGATTGGCCATGGACTATCTTACAGGCTTTTGGAGTTAGCCTGGGAAGGGGGCATGGTGAGCCTTGGTTAGATTGCTATTTCCACACCTGCTCTCTGCTGAGGATGGCTAGATGGGCCCAAGAGGGGACAAATCAATGAACCTGCTGGTGATTGACAGTTCATCCCTCCTTAGGCTGCCTGGTTCCTAAATTAAGGGTACAAGATTGCTCAGGATCCCCCTTCCTGTAGAACAGAGATTAACTTCCCCCTAGGCTCTTAAAAATTATACAATTCAAAGGGAAGCAATGGAGACCTATACTGCCATGACTGTGCCCTAAGAGGAAAAGCTCAGCAAAGGGCTTTAATAAAGGAATCTCTCTCTGGAGAATGAAGCTGAGCTGATGAACTGAACAGAAGATGCTCTTGGCATTAGGCCCTTTGGAAATGTCTGTCGCTGTAAGCCCCAGATCCTGAATGCTACGGAAGCTTAGAAAAGACAAAGAACTGTGGGTTGGTTGTAGGTGGACACTTATTGCAGTGCCTTTGCTTTTGTGCCTACAGCGCTTGACTCCATTTATTTATTAAATAGCCATGTATGAGGTACCTGATATATGGCGCGTGCTAAAAAGCCAGCCTGTGCCCTCAGGCTCTGATGCGTCAGATCTGTAAACATTCTCCCAGGAGGAGGGACTTGGGAACTTGTGTCTAACTTCGTTCTCCCCGTCTGGCTCTCTGTATTTATGCTGCTCACTCTCCACATCTCACTAGAAAACTGGCGAGATGTGAATAAAGTCTGTGCTTGAGTAATGGCATTGTGCCAATGTTAATGTCCTGGTTTTGATAACTGTGTTATGGTTATGTAAGATGCCAACTTCAGGGCAAGCTGGGTGAACGGTATGTGGGAATTCTCTGTACTATTTTTTCAATGTTTCTGTAAGTCTAAAATTAGTTCCCAATAAGAAGTTAAAAGTCTCCCTAGGAGTCTTGTCAACTCTCCTTTTCCATCTCTCTCACTGTCGTCATTTCGTCTGTCTTTCTATCATCGTTTCAGTATCTCTTTGCCCTTTCTGCCTATCTCCCTTTCTCAGTTTCTGTCTCTGTCCTTCATCTCTCCTTCCCACAAAAAACTGCTCTCCTCCCAGACTGAACCTCCTCCCACGTGAACATCTAATCAGTCACCAAATTCTGTTGTTAAAGTTCCTGAATAGCCATCAGCTCTTCCCTCTTTCTAGTGCCGCTTCCAAGGTCCCTGGGTCATAGTATTACTGCCCATACTTAGAGTCACCAAGATTCCTCCAAGAGCTCCTCACTGAACTTCCCACCTCTTGTATGGGCTCAGCTAGTTCATTGTCTATCCTCTTGCAGGTCCAATTAGGTCCCTTCCCCAATTAACACCACCTCTGGCTCTTTGTTGCGTACTGCAAAGTCCCCAACCAAGCTTCATCATAATCAGCTTCCTATTTCCCCAGTGCCCACTCTCTCCACCAGTGGCATAACTAGCTCAAACGAGTCCCAAAGCAAAGCCCAACAGGGATTCGATTCTGTTCTGCAAGAATGGTGCTTCTTTCTCCTGAAGGCAAGACGGTGGGTTTGCATATAGAAAGGTGGGCTGGGTATGGAGGGAAGCAGAGGAAGGCATAGAGGGAGCAGAGACGGGATTTTGTTTCAGTACCTGCAGGAGGAGCCTACCAAAGAGAAGGAAGGAATCCTGTAGGCCACTGTGGTCACGTGGTCTTTGTGGTCTGGTTGCTGCTGTGCAGAGACTGCCAGTGATGCTAAAGCAGCCTGTGTCTTCCAGGTAGATGGGAAAATAGACTGGGGTCAGGGCAGAAACTGTGGCCTCATCCAGCCACACCCACACTCTGTCCCTTTCGACTGCCAGCTTTCAGCAATGCCACCTCTAGCCCTGTCATTGAAATGAGCTCAATGCATATGCTTTAAAAGCTCACAGTTCCTGTGCAATGCGGAGGTTGTACATTCCTAGTTTTATAACTGCCTACCCCCTCCTCAATCTTTTATGTTTCAACAATACCCAACACCTCACAATATAGTAGCCACTGGGGGCAAGTGTTGATAAGTCTGTACACATGAATTCAATGAATATTTAAAAGCTACCTCCAGGGTGGGTAGGAGTCAGGTTATATGTATTCCCAGGCACCTATGGCAAAGTAGGTTCCTGCAGCTTTGAAGGCAGTCAATCTACAAAGGGACACAGGTGCTGGCTGTCGGGAATGAGCACATGCTAGGAGTCCGAGCACATGCTAGGAGTCCGAGCACATGCTAGGAGTCCGAGCACATGAAAATGAGCACGTGAAAACGGCAAAGCGATCTGAGGGGATATTGACAGAGCAGGACCAAATCTGCTATAAAAAGGAGGTGTTGCAGTTCTAGAGAGGAGGGGACCCAAGAAAGACCTCCTTGAGAAGATGACATTTGAATAAGAACCTGCAGGAAGTATGAGCCAGCTATGCAGGTATCCCTAATTTCCATCGCAGTGCCTGGTATGCAGCGCCTACTACATATTGTTTGTAAAATAGCTGAATAAACGGATGCACAATGAATGATGTCTCATGTTTCCTTTCACTGGCATAAGAAGGATCCCAGGCTCCTGGACCCTACCTTGAGATTGGATGCTGGAGCAGGTGGCTTGCACCACCCAGGGGGTCCAGCTGCAGGCCTCCTGCATCATCTCTCCTGCTGACCTCGCAGAGCCGGAAGAGACGTTCACATTCCAAGTCCCACAGCATCCTGGCGAAGAAAACACTCGCTCCAAGTGTTGGAGAGTTGCAAACTTGCTGGGTGCGTGTGGGCTGCCTCGGGAGCAACAAATGAGCCTGTGCAGATGGCGCTGAGATAAACGGCGCCATCTTTTCACTGTGGCAGTACAGTCGTAATTTTCCAGAGACATTTATTAGGCGGCGTCTCCCTTCTGCGGGACTGTGCTGTGGCTGGCACGCAGAACTGCTGGAAGCAAGGTGGAGCGCGGAACCCAGTGCTGATGGCATGGTGGACACCCAAATCTCTCTCATTCCTTTCCTCTCATTCTCGCGTCTGACAATTTATAGATTAGTGTGATGCTTGAATAGCTGTGTCTCTGTAGTCATATGTATTCTTTGTAAGTATTCCCTGCTGTGGCATATCCTAAAAGAACTCCATCAAATAATTACCTTCCCTTTTATTTATTCTCCTTCTTTTCACTTGATCTGCATCACTATAAAATATTCCAGTGGTCTCCTCTGAATAGAAAGCCTTCTTTGTGATTGTAAGGTGTATTTATATCCAGTATTAAATCCACACTCGGTGGCTCTTCATCACAACACTTGCTTGCTTGAATTGACAGAGCTCTGGGCCATGCCGGGGTTGACGAGGTCCCATTACTTCCTGTTGGAGAGGGGAAGCTGGGGTCTTTGAGGCCACTGGCTTGGCCACAGGCCCCAGTGGTATGGAGAGGCCAGCTCAGGAACCTATGTTTAGCTTTAGCTTTCCCTCAATACACCTTGACCTTGAGAAAGCAGCCATCCCCCCAGAATCCCCAGGGAGCCTCCTTTGCCATGGGAGTCTTGGTCCAACTCTTCCCTCTTCTCAGAATCTAGAGAAAGTGAGAGCTCACTGTAGACCACAGCCATCTGTGTCTGGGTCCTGGTGACTCGCTGGCTTTCATGTCTTCCAGCCCTTTCATGTGCACATTGCTTCTCTAACTAGACAGAAAGCTCCCTGTGGACAGGCACAAGATCATCCACCTCTCTTGATTTCCCCAAAGCCTCTAGCACAGAGCTGGACGATCAACTTACAATGAATGGTAAATAGGTATTGCCTTCAGTCCCTTTCTAGGAAGCATTGCAGGGCCTTCCTTCCAGGTTCCTGATGCTCATATTAACTTGCATATTTAATATATGGCTTTGCCATATGTTTAAAAGTCTCTTCAACCAGATGACAAGCCCCTGTAGCATTTCACAATCTCAGGACTGGAAGCCTCCTCAGGGGTCTTACTGTCCTCCTTACATCCAATATATAAATACGAATCCTGGAATTTCTCTTGCTCCTTTTTCATTCTCTCAATGCCCAGATTATATAACTGGAATCAAAAAGATGCAAAAAATAATCTAGAAAGAGAACGTATTTAGAGTCAAGACACCTGGGTTCTAGTCAATTCCTTCTGACAGTCACAGAACCTTTCTGGCCTTTCGTTTCCTCATCTATAAAACATGGAAATACTGGCTCATGTCTGTAATCCCAGCACTTTGGGAGGCTGAGGCGGGTGAATCACAGGGTCAGGAGTTCGAGACCAGCCTGGCTGACATGGTGAACCCCGTCTCCACTAAAAATACAAAACATTAGCTGGGCATAGTGGCAGGCACCTGTAATCCCAGCTACTTGGGAGGCTGAGGCAGGAGAATCGCTTGAACCCGGGAGGCGGAGGTAGCAGTGAGCCGAGATTGCGCCACTGCACTCCAGCCCTGGTGACAGAGTGAGACTCCATCTCAAAAAAAAAAAAAAAAAGGAAATATTTATAAAGTTACAAAAGCTAAAGATCTAAAGGTCATTTCGTTCAACATTCTGCCTCCAGATGAGTATCTGCGTAACCTGGAAAGGCTGCCAGAGGGGGAATCTCAACAACTTAACAACTTTACCTGTGTCCTTACCTAGGGTTTAACCACACTGGAGTTAAGAATGTCATCCTTTTGCCTCTATGTCTTGCTTGCAGTTCAGGCATAACCTCTGTGTTCCTCAACTGCTTACCAGGCAGAGTGTAGCTCCTCTGGAGCTGAGAAGGGGAAGGTTAGAGTGAGGGCCGGGTGTGGACCTTCCGAGGGAAATAGTTCTCCATCCAGCTCTGCATCAGGAATGTCTGTGGAGCTCTGGACACCTGCACAAGCCAGGGGCACACCTTAGATCTGTTGGAGTGGAGCCTTTGGGGATCGGGTCCCTGCGTCTGTGTTTTTCAAGAGTGCCCCTAACTGATTCTGAAGCTCCAGCAGAGTTCGAGGGTCATGTGGGGATCCTATGGCCCTTCTCCCTCACCCTCTACCTCTGTAGGTAGGAACTGGGAATACCTTTGGGGTCTCAGCTTCCTCTGTCACTGGGTTTTGGTGGTAGGAATTATAAACATGGCAGATAAGAGCCTCCACTTCAGGACCACAGCAGCGGCTGAGAACCTACAGCCTCGGGACAAGCCCAGGGCAGCAGAGAAGGTCCAACACCAAGAGGGGTGCTGAATGGGAGGCTGGCCCCTTTCCTCCCTCATAGACCATGTTAGCTCGTATCCTGCCAGCACTGCCTGGAGGAGCCGTCACCCACACCGACTGCCTGGCAAGTTGGGATGACAGTGCTTCCTCTCCTGGTCACCTGTGGAGTACACTCTTCTGATGTCCATCTCATTTAAGTTCCCGAGTGTGTACAGGCTGGCTGCTGAGATCAGGTAGCTTCCCTGCCCTCTAAAAGCTTAACATGTATAGCAATGACTCATCCTTCATCCCACTCCCAAGCCTCAGCCTCTGCTTTTTGTAGAGAACTTCTCAATCCCAAAACTCCCGAGGCCTGTCTCCCGTAGACCCTACTGCTGGGTTTCCATAGCCTACCCAAGGTCCTTGCCCTCCAGAAGAGGCTGAATGTGCCTTAGACCACAGTAGGAAAAGGGTCTTTGTCTTAGCTCTTGGAGAAGGAGTGACATGGCCACTCACGGTCATCCCTTGCAGGGTTTCACATTTTAGGCCAGACCCCTCTTCTATACCTGCCTCTGTGTCTCACCTGGTCTCAGTGACCTTCCTATCTCTCCTCTGTACATTTCTGGCCTTCCTGGCTTCTCCAACCCAAGCTTCTCCCATTGTGTTTAGTGACTTAGGCAGAGATTCCTTATTTCCAATCCCCTCTCCCACCTCTCAACCTGCCCCCTTGGTCTCTCTCTGAATGCAGGAAAGTTGAGCACAGGCAGTGCCAAGTGGGGTTTCCCAACTCTTTCAGAGTATTCTTTTGGAAAGGAAATTTCTGAGCTCCCCCAACCACCGCCTGGGGCATTGCCATGGGAGGTGGCCTGGTAGATGAGATTGCCTGGCATGGGCATCTTCTGGGGAGAGCCAGGGTCTTGAAGCAGTCTCTCCTATCACAACTGGCTTGCCCTGTTCCCAGGAGGTTCCCTTTCTACAGCCAACCATTCTCCTCTATCTTATCCAAGGCTGGAGGGCTGGTTGCAAACTCCAAAAATGAGGTGGAAAGAAATGCCTTTCCCCTAGCACTGCGGTGTGCTCTTCTCACCCAGGGAACCTTCCAGGCACCACTGAAAGTTCAGCAGCAGCTGTTCGGCATTTACATTTTACACAGTGCAAGGTTATTTGACTGCCAGGAGTTGATCTTCTCTAGTTAATAACCTTGACTTATGGAATAATAGCAGCAATGGCTCAGTTTCTTTTCCTGCCAGGGATTCCTGCTGTTGGGAGTGGCGGGTGAGTGTAGACCCCGCTCTCCAAGACCTTCTGTCTTCTCGTCCTGCATTGAAGGGGATCCCGTAGGACTGGAGAGGTCCAACAGTCTATGACTATGCTCAGGTCTTCGAGGAGCACCTCCCCTATGCCCTCTCTTTGCTTAACAAGGCTCCTTGTAACTGGTCCCCGCCTTTGGGCACACCTTTCCTGACTCTTGTCCTTCTTAGTCCACAGCCAAGTAGAATGGGCTACAATCTTGATCCTCCTCCTCTCTGGGAGTACTTCCTGGCAAGGGTTAACTGTGTGTATAAAATTGATTGCGATTTTAGTAATTCAGTATAATCACAGTCTACCAGCAGGTTGCTTTTCCAGCAGGAGGGTTTGGAATTATTTTCTGGAGTTTGCAATATAGAACTTAAATTAAGCCTCAGAAGTCAGGGGAGCTCCGCAGCATCCCCTAATGTGGTGCTAAATTCTCAGCAGCACAGTCTCTGTATTAAAGCCTTTGCTGGCAATTAGGTTCATTAACTATCACAATACCTTATTTATTACTCGTCGTGCCATATGGTTTCCCAGTTAAAGAATGGCGCCCATTCTCCTGCAGACCATTTGGCATCATAAAAATGTTAACAAATAATATTATGGCTCTCGGGGGCACAAGGCCTCGCTGGGTTCTGGGTCTGAGCTGCGGGAGAGAATATGAAAACATTTTTCTTCTATGGCGAAATAAAAAATTCCTGAAGACAGAAGTATTCAAAGAATAGGGCACTTGCATAACATAAATGGGAGTTTTGTTTACCCTCATAATGGTTATGTCAATATTTGCATCAGCTGGGACTTTCACTGGTCTTCCTCCCCCTTCTCTTTTGGGGTTGTTTTCACTTTCCTCTTTCCCCTCTTACTTCTCTATTTCTGTGACACGAGGTCAATCTCAGCCCGCACCACCCCAATGCCTGGAGATTTGAGGCTGATGGGGTGACAGCTGTGATCGAGATTCTCCCAATTCATCTGCTCTTGGGGTCCACCACAGCGCAGGCCCCGGCCCTGGCAGCCTGCTGGGCTCTAATCCCACCTCGGGGCTTCGTCTCCCCATTCTGTCTTTTCAGCTGGTGTTTTCCGCAGAAACTGGAAACAGATGCACATGCCAATGTTGACCTGCATTGAGCAACACATTCTGCTGCCCAGGCCTTGCCAGTCCTCCCACTGTGGAGGGTGGGGCGGGGGTGATCGGAGCAGGAAGAGGAGACTTCAGGAGGGGTCTAGGGCCAATCCGACAAAGCATCTCAAGGGGACAAAGCTTCTCCCTGTTCTTTATTCCCTGGATGTGGAAGTGCAAGGCATTTGCCTTGGGGCTACGAGCAAAGAACTGCAGTCGGAACTCTGCGGGTTCTTGAGTAAGCAGGTCCTCCAGCTGTGAGGGGCTCCCCTCATCTCCCAGCTGCTCTGAATGAAGGGTGTGCCTGGGCAATATTCCCATGCAGGTTCCAGAGGGTACTTTGTACCTTACCTTTTCTCAATGACTCCTTAGACCTAGATGGCAACTGTCTTTGGAAAGTCACTGAATGTAATGGTTAAAATGATAAACCCTAGAGCAAGAGTCTCTCATTTCCAATCCTAGTGACACCATTCACACTGCAGCTGACTAGTCTGTTTCCCCTGGATTCTTCTAGGAGGGAGGATGCAGGGCCTGGGTTATACAGTGATAATAAGCAAAGATGTGTGTGTGTGTGTGTGTGTGTGTGTGTGTATGTTTGTGTGTGTCGTGTGTGTGTGTATGTGTGTGTTATGTGTGTGTGTTGTGTGTGCGTTGTGTGTGTATGTCTGTATGTTTGTGTGTGTTATGTGTGTGTTGTGTGTGTGTTGTGTGTGCGTTATGTGTGTGTGTATGTCTGTGTGTTATGTGTGTGTTGTGTGTGTGTATGTGTGTGTGTTATGTGTGTGTATGTGTGTGTGTGTGTGTGTGTTCCCACATGCACAGATATAAGCAAATACTATACCTAAGTATGTGCACAGTCCACTGATATATTCTTTTTTTCTTTCAGGACATGTAATCAGATTCCCAGAGTCACTTTCCCGACCTATCTCCCAATAACGGCGTGTCTTCAGGCATGTTTCCCAGTATCTCTCTGCCTCATTTTTCCCCATTTGTAAATGGGGGTGATAAAAGTTTCTACCTCAAAGTACTGCTGTGATGATTAAACACAACCTGTTCAAAGCCTAAAACATCATCCTGTAGCGTGAACTAAATAAATGCTATTACTGTACTCATTAATATTACACATCATCATCTACCATGGAGCAGGTTCTATTATGTAGCTATCTATGTACATGATGGATATATATACATATTTTCCTATATTGTCTCATTTAGTCTTTACAACAATCTGTAAGATAGATACTCTTTCTCTGCTTTGCAGAAGGCAAGACATGCTCAGAGAGGGGTCGAGGTACTAATGGAAACACAGATATTGGGGCCCATATGCTTGGACTCTAAGTCTGGTGCTCATTCCACTGTAGGGTGTTGCCTTTCTTCTGCCCCCTGAAAGGAAAGGCATGGGGAGTGCAAGGCTCCATTCCCATGAGACTTCCACGAGGGCTGAGGCACCAAGACAGGCACCTGTCCTGCTCCTGAGGGTCATGCTGCCTCCGGGTGTTGCCTCTGCCCAGCTCCCTCAGTATGGGAAGGGGAGGGTCAGGCCAGTCAGACCTGGGGAGAGAGGACTCACCAGGACTTTGCCCTACAGCCATACCTAGGGGAAGGAAGGGCAGCTTGGGACACACAATCAGAAGTGGATATACCAAAAGCTGTAACCATGAGAAAGAGAAATGAGGAGAAGCAGAGTATCAGATCATTTTCAGGAACATTAGATAGAGGCCAGAAAGGAGAAGTAGGTAATTTTAATCCCATGCAGCTGCTGGAAATTAATTTAATTGTGCTGGTGCTGGCTCTTCTCCCTTCCACCCAGTTTCATCAGGGCCTGATGGAGTGCTGAGACTGAGGAAGACAGCTCAGCCATGCCAGCCAGCAGCCCTGGGTACGCAGCTCTAGGCCGGACTTACCGTTCCTATGGCTGCTACCAGAGAAGATGGGGAAACTGGCACTTTTTCAATCTAGATGTTTCTCCTCTTGTCAGGGGACTGAAGTGAGACAACAGGAAGAACTTCCCAATCACAGAGTATGAACTATGCGAATAGGTGAAGGGGGCTGCAAACCATCTTCTCTAACTTTGTTTTTTTTTTTTTTGAGACAGAATCTTGCTCTGTCGCCCAGGCTGGAGCACAGTGGCACTATCTCGGCTCACTGCAACCTCTGACTCCTGGGTTCAAGCGATTCTCCTGCCTCAGCCTCCTAAGTAGATGAGACTACAGATGCGCGCCACCACGCCCAGCTAATTTTTGTATTTTTAGTAGAGACGGGGGTTCACCATGTTGGCCAGGATGGTCTCGATCTCTTGACCTTGTGATCCCCCCCACCTTGGCCTCTCAAAGGGGGGATCCCCCCCACCAGGCCTCTCACGCCTGGGATTACAGGCGTGAGCCACCGCGCCCGGTCCATGTTCTCTAACTCTTAAGGATGGAGAGACATTGGTAGGACTCTTCCTGAGTCTGTGCCTAATGTATGAGTTCCACCTCAGCTCACTCACTCCATGCAGGCACACGGACCCACACCGCAGTCAGACATCAGCATCACACACCCACTGTCGGGCAGGCACAAAGCCCACACCGGTGTCTGACACCGGATGCAGGGACAGGCTGGATCAAGGACAGACAGCCATATGCAGACGCTGACATCACACCCAGCGCAGACATCCACAGTAGAGGCAAATGAATGCCCACTTTTGCCGAATGGCTATCAGGCTGCACGTTAGAATTCTCGGAGTTTTTGTGGGGGTGCGTGGCGGGGGGTTGCTCTGTCGCTCAGGTTGCAGTACAGTGGTGCGACCATAGCTCACCACAGCCTCGACCATTCAGGCTCAACCCATCCTCCCACCTTAGCCCTCCTAGTAGCTGAGACTGACTATAGGCACGTGCCACCACGCCCGGCTAATTTTTGTATTTTTTTGCAAAGACAGGATTTTGCCACGTTGGCCAGGCTGGTCTCAAACTCCTGGGCTCAATTAATCCACCCACTTTGGCCTCCCAAAATGTTGGGATTATAGGCGTGAGCCACCGCGTCCAGCCTCCAAGGGAGCTTTAACAGATATCCACGCTCAGGTCCCACCGCCGGCGAGACTGACTGAATTCTGAATAAATGCCTGCAGTGGGCTTGGACTATAGTAGTTTTCAAAGCTCCAGATGATCCCAATGTGAAAACCAGGGCTGACAACGCGCCTTGAAAGATACCCTGGCTTCCCACTCTGGCCTAGCGCCCGTTCAGTTCTGCCTGGTGACCACTAGAGGTCAGCAGGGCTTGGAGGACCAGGCCGCCGGTGGCCCGGCAGGGCTCGGCTGGGCGCTGCGCTCTGGCTCCAGCGGGATCATCAGCCTTCTCTCCTTCTGGCCTCCGGCGGACAGAGGTCAGGCGCTGACTTGGCCGCAGGCTGAGAGGGGACACCGCAAGGGGGCAGAGGCGGCCTGCTGGCAGCATCAGGCCCGTGAGCCGCAGAAAGTCAATTTCCCTTGGAAGATTTTTAAAAAGTATCCCAGATTAAAGCCTCACAATCCCGCCCCTGCGCAGCGGGAGCCTCTGTGCACCAGGATTCTCTGACCTGGTCACTGCCTGGGCCTGTGCACGGGTGGGCGAGAGCTTCACGCGCACTCACAGCCGGTCTGGCACTCCAGGGCCCCTATAAGTATAAAAGAACTATTTTGTCTTTTCCGTAGGAGGAGCCAGTGTTTGGATCCCAAGTGTTGTTTATTTTGACTCACTGCTGTTTTTGCTGGAGAAGGGTAAAACAGAAAGTTCCTTTACTTTGGCTAAGATGTGGCACACATAACTGCCCTGAGCCCACATTTCTGATGAGCAAATAGAAGCAGACCAGGGGTTCAATCTTCCTCCATCATCTTCAAGAAGAGTAACACGGAGGGTACATAGGATGAGCTTCTCTACGTTTCAATTTAAGAGAAATGGAACGAAAGCTCATCTACCACTGAAGATACCTTACCTCAAACAGATGCTGGAGAGGATGTGGAGAAATAGGAACGCTTTTACACTGTTGGTGGGAGTGTAAATTAGTTCAACCATTGTGGAAGACAGTGTGGTGATTCCTCAATGACCTAGATACAGAAATTCCATTTGATCCAGCAATCCCATTACTGGGTATATATCCAAAGGACTGTAAATCATTCTACTGTAAGGACACATGCACA